>NW_019091551.1:304545-391666 GCF_001949145.1 Acanthaster planci
GTATAGGGATTAGACATGTTGGGGGGTACCCCTCGGTCTCATTTCTTGCTGGGTATACCGTTGCTAGTTTTTGCTAGTTACATAAGAGATGTCTTGCACCAAGGCACTGTTTTCAATAGATAAGAAGGGCACAAAGGAACCAGTCCATTCCAGAGATGGTGGTCACTATGCAAAAGCTTGCCCCTAATCATGAGGTATAGCAAAAGTGTCTTAAGTATGAAGAGTTCCAATTGTTACGTTCACCAGATATTATTCAAATTTAACTCACAAAAGGCTTTTTGGGAAGTTGTGGTGTGTAATTAGTTGTTTCGGGCCACTGCCAAAACAGGGTTTGTTTTTTGTAAATTTTCTGTCTTTTTATTTTCTTCCACTTTAAATCCCATAGCATAACATGTCTTCAAAGTTTAGTCTTTAAAAATCCGTATAAACTTAATTGTGAGTTCCTGCAACTTGCTCATTGCAGCATGTAGTAGAGTCTGTATTTTTTTCTGTATCTTGTGACCCTTGCTTCTGGTGGAAACCAGTTGACAAGTGTCGTGTTTTTGACTCTGGTAATAGATAACTTACTTTCAGTGGTGTTCTGAGGTCAATTTCTATTTTTGAAAACATGTACTGGTGACATGATACAATTGAGCCCCTCTGGTGGCAGGTTGAAAAAACTAAAAATGTATTTTCGAGTTAATGTCTATGGCAAAGTTTGCCAGAATCACTTCGAAGTTGGTAGATACAATGAACTTTGTTCATACAATACTACGTGTTTAGTTAGAAGCTGATAACATCATCAAACTGGAAGTTATGATGAAAAATGTTTAGTTTCCTAAAATCTGAAAAAAATCAACTGAAATTGGAATGGAATTAAGTGATAGAATAAACAATACAGCCTACTGTCCTGGGCATTTGGCTTGACTTATTGTCCACACGCCCGGCCCACTGATATCAGAAAAGTACCTATGTGATGGTGTTGCTAAAAAACTCCATGCCCATGCAGTACTGTATACACACACATGCACCTTGTATAAATGTACATGTTCTATGTGTCTGTACAATACTTACAACCAGTGGAGATTTCTACGTATTTCAGCATTGTCATACATCTTGGCATATGGTCCAGTGGTTCAAAATAGGAAACTGGACTGCAGATTTACTCCGATTCCAGCCTCATTTTTTTTCTATAACCAAAAGAGGTCCCTGAAACAGCCCAGTGTTTGTCTCATGACAAAACACAACGTTCATCTCATTAATTGCTGTATTTTTTAGCCCTGTCCTGGTGGCTTGGCCTAAGTTCTAACTAAATCCTGAATTCTAATCTTTGCTGGAATCAGTCCATTTATCCTGCCAAATTTGGTCTACTCAGGTGTAAATTTGCTGGGCCGAATGACCCCCAAGGGATTGAGGTTTCCATCAGAATCGGACACAAAGGGCACTTCAAGATGATGATTTTACCTTTCAGGGTTGCTAGCTTTTGTGAAAAACCTCAAGTTCAACGAAGTTCAAGTGCCCCAATCTAAGGTTACTTTTCCTTGTTTGTTGAGTGTTCAAAGACCATTGGTATGGTTTGGTTAGGATGTAAATGGAAGAAATCGTTATTACTGTTTGACGTCTGGCTTTTCTTGATTGATTTCTAAACTCAGCACTTGGTTTGGGACTTGGTAGTGTTATTTCATTGTTTGAAATCTGACAAAGTCTGTTACATAAACTGATAAATCATGAATGAATGTAAAAGCTTGGACTTAAGCGATCTGTTACATAAACCTGGTTTCCTGCTTTGTTTGTCTTGTGTTTTGTTGTTTTTTATCTCCCTTCTTTCCTTTTTTCAAGTTCCTGTGTTTAGACAGTCATCAAAGCCAAAACCAGATGAAGACAACAACTGGCCTGCTAAATAGGCTAGAGAGAAGAGGTGTGTTTGCTAACACAGATTGCAGTACTTGTATCTGTCTAAACACATGCTCATTATCATGTCAGGGACTTCATCTACCAGCAAAAGAAACCCTTGAATTAGAAAACCAAACCCCCTAAAGCTGATTTTAGAAAAAGGCCGTGTTTATCTTGAGCTTGTCTGCTAATCTTTCCATTGAGGTCTCCTTTTTTTCTTGAAAAGATCACTTCTTAAACAAAATGGGGAAATAAATCTGGTGCTGTTATCCGGAGTCCTGTTGTTTGTGGGAGGGCTATCCCTTCCACAAACAACAGCACTCTGGATCCTCTATTAAGAGGAGAAGATAATCTTTTGTAGTTCAATGGGACCATTGTGTTCGAAGGGTAATGACCTGTAACAAAGCTGTGAATGAACTGAAGCTTGCAGGATATTGTCCATTTGTTTTACCTTGAAGAGGTCAAACTGTTGGAATTTAGTTCAGCAAATTCCTCATTTTATGGGGAGGATCCAGTTTCTGTGATCTGCAGTGGTTCCTTGGTAAATTTGTTGGAATAAAAGATTGTTCCTAAAGGTACTTGCTGCTTGTGGTGATGCTAGCCTTTGCATGTGTTCTTTTTGTAAACCATAAGTGTGGGAAGGATTGTCATGTGTGCATGCATTTGGAAGGGCATGATTCTTTAAATACTTTCAATAATTATTTGAAGAACCCAGTCTTTCCCAAAATATGCAGACACGTAGAGTCTTTCCTATTTAAGTGGATGACAATAGAAAATGCATGCAAAAGGGCAAACAACTTAAAGGTGTATGTAATTTGGAGCATTGGTCAGATTTTGCAGAAGGACAGCAAAGCTATTTTCTTCACCATGTATAGATTCCAGTTGCAGTGTAAAATGATGCATGCGGGTGCTGGGATGGATTTTTTGATAGTGAAAGCTGCTGTAAAAACAAGGAGTGTTTTGGGTTGTGGGCAGAGAAAAAAAGTTTTCAGAAATCAAAGTTTTTAGTCAGTTGTCTCTTCCCACATGAAACTTTTGCTTGCCACATTGAAAAAAAAGTTCAAAAAAATTTACTGAAGTTGAAAGCAACCTGCCCTGTCTGTACAACCCATCCAGCATGTCAAATATGCAGCTAAGAGGAATCAAGAACTCAAGAATAGAAGTTTTCCAATCTTACATTTAGAGAGCATGCAAAATATTGCATGCCTCTTGATACTGGCACTGCTGTGCTTAGTTATATTACAACTGTGCCTTTAACTGTTTTGCTATAGTGGTAAATGATCTGCACAAATCAAACTATGATTCCGAAATATCTACCCTGCATATACACATTTGAGTCTTGTAAATTTGGATGAGGAATATTGACAGAGAAACTTAAGGCCATGTGTGCATCAGTTTCCTGTAAACTTTTACAGCTACATGTGCTTAAAATATCACATGGAAATGTTCGTCGTGTATGTTCAAGTAAATACAGAGAATGTGAAATGGTCTGCACAGATGTGCGAAGCATTTTCAAAATGAAAGAAAAAAAAATGAAAATTGGTTCTTCAAGAGAATGATTTATTTTCCGTAGTCATTGTGGCCCTGAATGTCAACAGTATTTTTCCCTTTCCCATTTCTGGTTAGACATGTAGGAAGTTAAAAATAAACACCATTGTGTGGGCCTGTTGCTACATTGGTATGATACAGAGATGACTGGTTAGTTCAATCAAGACATCATTGTGAGGGAGGGCAGAGTGTCAGTATAAACAAAATGGCAAGTCATTCGAACAGTTTATCCGGGGAAGCGTTCACTCCATTTTGAACATGTTTTGATGCATCACTGTCCCCTGAGACCTCTTGAAGGAAGTTTTACAAGAGTTCTGGAGAGGGGTGTCTAACAAGCTTCAGTCCTGCCTGTAATTGGCTATTAGTAGGCAGGGTGTGGATTGCACTCTGAACATGATTATCTATTGGCTGTTAGTAGACAGGGCGTGGAATACACTCTGAACATGATTATCTATTGGCTGTTAGTAGACTGGGTGTGGAATACACTCTGAACATGATTATCTAGTAGTTGGAGGTTCTCATTTTCTCCACAGTGATTTTTGGAAATTTTTTGTTTCAAGGGTGTGACAGAAAGGTATGTTACCGTACATAGAAGAGAAGGCAAAATATGGATGTATACATACAGTATAGCATTTCAAAACCCCCCAAGTTCTTAAACCATGGAAGTATGTGTGAGTTTTACTAGAGCTTTAGTGCAATGTGTAATCTACAGGTGTAGTGTAGGAATATTCCATAATCTGCTAAGTTCTGTCTGCTGGTACAAGTCTTATGAGGCTGGTATCAGAGTGGGCCGGAGCCTATTCTATAACTGAATCAGAACAAGAATACATGTACATGTTGTCATGATCTTTTCCCTGTATGAGTGCATTAGTTTCATGCTTCCATAGTCATGATAGTAGATGTTCCATAATTTCCTGCACTACCATTTTGTCAACTACTGGAAATTAGAAAACACAAGGTTGCTGTTCTACTGACAGGTAAATGTGAGAGCTTTTGATCTTGATGGTGAGCCATACTTTTTTTGCCAATTTGTTTCTGGGGTAGGAATTGTATTTGATCAGACAGGAAAGCAAAGGTCACATATCTACATGTACATTGCATAAGGAAAATGTATTTGTGACAAAGAGAGATGAGGAAAAAAAAACAACAAACAAGTTAAAGTAAGACAGAAAAAAGAAGAAAAGAGAAAATGGAAGATAATGAATGGATTTAGGAATGGGGAATGGCAGGTCAGAAAGGAAAGGTGGCATCATTTTCTGGCCAGATAAGAACTGTGTGGGTAAGGGGGTCTAACAGTTCTGGGAGGGGGTGCAAGGAAGTTGCTGTCCTGTGAGGGAAAGAAGATTGAGAGGGGTGAAGTCCCGGTGTGTGGTTATCATCAGAAATCAGTGACAGCCCAGACAGGTCAGGGGGAAATGGGACTCGACAGACTAGGGCACCGCAAAGTGGCAGTAGAGAAGGGTACATGTACATGTATGTACTGTACATGCATGTGCTTTACATGTACACTGTACATGTACAATTATGTATGCACTGGTCAAAACACAAGTGTTCATCTTGAACTTTGAAGTGGAGGAGATGGGGGAAAGTTAATGGGCAAATTGAAGAGAAAAATTGTTGAGAATAGAGAGTATGAGAGAATGTGGATTTAGGGGCTAAATAACAAGTTTATTAATAGGTTTTAATGTCATGTAAAGTCGGTCGTCAGGGTTAGCATGGAGCTATGTAAGATGGATACTTGTCTTCATACTCAAGCTAGCACTGGATTTTATGTTTGAACTCATTCTCATTAAAAACTTACTTGATGGCAAACCCTGAGTGTTGTACTGTGGAATACATTGAGGTGCCTTTTAGTGTATACATATGACTTAAAAATTTGTACTCAAACTCAAAATACATGCACATGCACTGCAAGAACAATCATGGATACATTTTGAAGCAGTTTCGCATGATTTGAAGATTTTCTTCAGTACGTTAACTTTTATTACAAGTCTGGAACTTGTAAGATTTGATTTTTGAATTTAGCTCTCAGGTCTTTTATGTCGAAAGTTGAGTTGATTGCTTTTGATGCACCCTTAGCTTCTTATCCATTTGTTCAATTGAACTTGGAAGGATGTGCTGTGTTTTTGGCAGGGTCCTGTTACTGTACAGTTAAGATTTGTGAAGAGATGTAAGAAGAGCAACTTGAGGAGGTGAGCAAGAAAGATAGTTGCTGGTTATTGTTTGGAAGACAAGCAGATTGTTTTGTGTACTATAGCATTGGATGTAGTGGGCAGAGGTGCTAATAGGCCCACAGGTAGTTTGTGGGGTCCTTTGTGTTTGTTGATAGGCTTACCATGCTCTAACTTCCCATAAGATGATAAGGAGGACAGGGGATCCACAAGGACTCAACAGGTTCTGTAGAATAAAGAGAGGTGCATTTTCTGTCGTCTGCTGTCAGGCCATAGAGTTATGGTCAGCCAGGGTTAGAGTCTAGCAAAACATTAATTGCTCACATGCTTTGACTAAAAGTACATTTTTGTTCATTATTGTTTGAAGAAAGTTTAAGTTCTTAAACTGATATATTGACAGTTAAAGGAAATCCATGAAAATCAGAGAAAGAATTTTAGAGCACATTTGATCAGAAAATTTACACCCTTAAGTGTTTGTTTTTACTCCATGGATTCTTAATAGATTATCTTTTTGAGGCATCTTCATGTTGAGTGCGGGTAAAAGGTTGCTGGAATTTGTTCCAACAAATGAGGATGAATTTATCTATACGAGGGATTTCTTTTTTTTGTGATATACATGTATAGGTATCAATATTTTTGACTTTAGTCGATTCTTATCAGTACATGTAATTTTGTTGGTCTTGATGAAAAAGAACTGTTTGGCTCTTTATGCCATGGCTGAAGCACCTTCACCACCTTAACGTGATGCATGTGTTTTGTGCAGGTGTGACACTTTTCAATCTGAAGTGTTTAAAGTCTGGTGCTTTGGGGAAATGTTTGTTTGGTGGTAAAACTGACGGCCGTTGATTTATGCTGGGCTGGTATTATTATGTAGCATTTATTTGTGTACCCTGTTTGAGTTACCTCAGCCTTTGTAGAACACATCTATTTGGCCTATCCTGGCAAAGATTTTTGGCTTTGTTTTGGCTCCTCATAAAACATTAATAGCAGCTCATTAAAAGTGACAAAAATGAACTGTTAGATCTGTGAAGGATGATATTGCCTGGCATCTCATTTATTGTATACATTTTGTGGGCCTACTACAGTCAATTTAGGGGGTGAGTGATCTTAATCAAAAACCCATCCAAAGTGCTTTGCACCTGTAGCAGGGTCCTGCTGCATTTGGATTTTTGTTTTGCTACAACCCTGGATGGGCAGATTGGGAGAGACATACAAAGAAGATGGTAGGGATATAATAAAAAGGGAACTTGTGGACAGAAAAAGAGGGGACAAAAATGGTGTCAAGGTGTGAATGGAAGATTAATGCACTTTGAATGGGGACTAGCAGAGGTGTGAAAGGCATGATTGATGTTGAAACCCACAATGTCCTTGCAGCACTCATGCCTTGTTCCTGTCCTTGTGTTCAGTGTCACTGGGCCCTGTTGTAAGGATGTCTGGTCTATACACTGCCATACACTAGTCACACACTTGTTCTTATATATCAAAGCCATCCCCGACAGCGTCTGTTTTTCCATTCTTCTTCCCCCTTTGGATTTTAATCCGTCTTTTCATAAAAACCCCAGCAGTTGGAAGATCAGTAACAAAGAAAGCGTCCTGACTCAGCTTTAAAAGGAAGAAAAAAAAATGACGCAGACATTTCTCTCTTGTCCCAGTCTATGAAATTGGTTGGACATTAGGGATTAGAATCCAGGATCCTTTCAGTTGAATGAAAAAAGTGGGTGTTGGACTGTAGTTTTGTTTGGGTATTGGCAGTTTCTCAGGCAGTTTGGCTCAGAAGAGTTGGCTGCATTAATTCAATTCATTCCATCCACAATGAATGCTTTGTGTGTCAGAAATTTTCCCTTGGTGTTTGAGGGAAAGTGCCATCTTGGATGCTCTGACAAAAAGTAAAAATAGCCTGACTGTAAATTGGTGTCACATTTTTTCCCTTGTTGTAGTTGTAAAAATGTGCTGCAAGCATGGTTGAAATCCAGTGTTAAAAGTTAGAACAGACTATATTACATGTACATGTATTGTATGTATTAATGTCACAGCCAATACTTTTTAGCCTTTTGGATGAGGAATATGAAATGAAGGACCATTGTAGCCATGAGAGAATAGTTCTCATAGGACTGTTACTTATGAGTTAACATAACACCCTTGCATCTGGAATACTTATGTGATTCTGCCATGTATGAGTTTATTTAGTTACATATTTGAAACATATATGTACCTTTAAGCTTCTCTTCTCAATCATACAGTTTACATCTGTGTCACTTGAGAAAAAAATTTGAAATGTGGCTAACTAAATATATACTTTATAACGTGTCGATAAGTAGGGCTTTTCATCCAAAGTCAATTGATAACAATATTACCAGAAATTTCATAATTAATGATTGGGGAATGAGTACTCCTGGAGCAAAATATTCTGGGTTGATGTAGCTCTCTCTCTGAGGTCATGGCTTAGGGTCATCTACATGTAGGCACAAAAGTGGGAACTGAAAATCATTGGATCTCTGTGTAGGAGTTGGGACAATTACAGTCGCCCACTGGGCCGTGCCCATTGAATGGGGTTTGGTATCCAGCATCATAACAGCACACCTCATCCGTGTCATTGGACAAATAGACCCTCCCTGACTAACACTGTTACTGTGAACCAGTCACAATAAGCAATGAAGTGAACAGCATGAGTGGTGAAGTGTTTGCAGCAACACACAGGTAGAAGGGACACTGTATGCTTGAAGCTTCCCAGTCAGTCACATCAAACTTCTGTTTTAAAACATTCCTGTTCTTACTGCTGTTTTAAGACAGTGTCACCCTAAATGTGAAATTCGCTTGGCCAAGTATGCATGGAAGTTGTTTTTAAGTTTGCACCTTTAAAACAGTTTCACTTTAGATATGGTGAAAAGATCACTTGTTATTGTGTGCTTTTGTGATTTTGGGTGTTGGCATTTTATTGAGTTCCTGTTTAAAAGAAGAGGAAAAAATCATACCTCTGCATTGACATATGGAGCTTCTGGGTTCAGGGAAGGTTATACCCTTGTATTATGTACGTGTTTATGGGATATGACAGGCAGCCAAGCAGAGTTGGAAAAGGTCTTCCTCTCCTGAGTCAGTATTTTAAATGCCTAGATTTAAATCATTGGAGTGTTTGACATAATTGAGAATTTAAATAATTGAGCAACCACGCAACATTTAAAGATGTGATTACCAACCGATGTCTGAAATTTTAAACATACCTTCGCTATTGTAAGGCAAATTATTTTATCGGAAAGTTTGACTAACTTCTATATGTTCCTGAATCTGCTGAGCAGAAAATAATTATTCAGAAAATATGTTATAAATGCATTAGAGTATATTTCCAATGCTTCAGAATTCCACCCTCTGTTTTTTTCGCACAAGGTGAGTTTCAACAGGTTTTAAACAGTTAAACAAGACTTCATAAAGAAGTTTAGGTACATCTATACTGTTTTCATTCTCTGAAATTTAATAATTGTGGAGGATATCACATGTTTGAAATAGCAGTATCACATTTTCAAAATCGATTCTTCATATTTATCAACTCTGTTGTATACTTTCAAGTATACATGTGATAGACCTTTTCAAGAACATTTTAGATTTCAAGACATTCAAGCATCACAGCCTCTCATTTCAGCAAAGTATCCCGGACTGATGTTAACTTTTGCAATTTGCCCTTTTCAATGTAAAGTTCGATGACACTTTGTCTGTGCTGCCTCCTGCATGCACATCCCCAAGACCTCGAATAGTCTTTCCATTAACACGCTGGTTCTGTAGTGCCATCAATCACATTTCCTTCTAAATTAACACTGGTCCAGCCAAAAGCCAACTTCTTCCTCAAGAGATTGGGGCCGCATTTTAAGAGGGCCTTGTCTATAAAATCCTTGATTTCTTCTTTTACTGTGGAAATGAAGCTTTTCCTGATAGGATGATTTCCTTTTTAAGAGAAATCTGATGGAGCAAAAGTTTCAAGAGGACCTTTTTGAAAGAGCACTCAAATTAGTGAACTAAAGAAAGAATGAGCATGCTGTATCAGATTCTTTACTCTCAATGCTCACTCATAGCATATAAAAAATATTCCTGTAAAGCCTTAGATCTAATGGGATGGCAGATCCAGGATTAAGGAAAAGGAGAAACTGGTATTTAGAAATGGGACACCCTAAATGAGCAGGTCTCATCTTTTATCATGCTGTTGAACATGTCTATCCTTAAAGTTAATGAAAAACCAGTTCAGAGCCAAAGAAACATAAACATGTGAAAAGTAGGCCTATACCCTATAAAAAGAGCATAAAATAGAGAGGGCACACCAGGTGCATCCCATTTTGGGTCTGCTGCTACCTCAATTGAGACAAAATTCCAGTTTTAATACTACATTGTAAATATTTCTAAAAGTTTTTTTTTATATAAGAAATTCCATTTTTGAAAAATGCCCCAGTCGACTCATGGTTTAATCTAATATTGAAGTGCCTAATAAGTGGCTGGTTGCATAATCCAGTCAGCCAAAATTTTGAACATGTTTTATGCAATAACCAAGCTCTTTACTAACAAGCAAATGAGCATATATTATTTTAAAAAAATCACTGCTTCTGCAATTAAATTATGTTGGGGCACTTATAAGCATGTCAAATTTATGTGTTTGGCTGAGTGAAGTCGAAAGGGGAAAGGGCAGCAAGACAGCCCCAGTCAGAGTGTTGTCCCTGGACCATTTTCTGACAACGAAGACCTTGTTGGACTATAATTTTTAATCAGGAAGCTGCTGAAAACTTGTCTGTTTTCACATTTATTTACTTGTTTGTATAAATTGTGTCCTCCTTTGTTTTATGAGTTGGAACATATGGCAGACTTACACAAGAAGACAAGGTGCACTGGCACCTGTTTGCAATAACAAGTAATATTATTGGTCCAGTGTGGATGCACAGAGGGTCTCCCTCTTGCCAGATGCTCCTGCCAGCTCTGTTTGGCCAACAACAACCGCTGACTGGCAATAATTCAACTCCACATCTCGGCATTCATCCGGATGTCGTAAGTACTGCAACCCCTCAATGCCTGCCATCGTCACCTGGTATCCCACCAAGCCCAGGAGTGCAGTGTCAAGTTTACCACCAGGGATAAATATTTGCAGTCTGTTGCTGAATATTTCTGCCGCCCAGCGTACTGCACAATACAGCTCCGTCAAGTCAGCTGATTTTTGGGGACATTTTGGATGTTTCCGGAAGTACCCCCTCCCATCACGTCTAGATAATCTAATATTGCCCTGGGCCAGGGGCCACAGGTAACGATCTAGTTTCAGAATCCCACTGGGGGTCCCAGTGCAAACAGGTGTCTTTATCACCAGACTTCAGAACCCCTTCCACAAGACCTGTTCGGGAAGGACTTGGGGAAGATATGAGGCCTTAGATTAGACCCCAGTCTCTGTGATATGTCTCCCTGATGATCCAACGAAGGGGATATCTCGGTATTGCAATCCATCCGTGCTGTGGAAGCCAATGTGAAGTCTGACGGCAGTGGCATTTAGCCAGGTAGTTCTCTGAGGAGTCCTGAACAGCTCCAGTCCCCCCCCCCAGACTGATCTGAGCACTTCTAAATCAATCATTCCAGGATGATAGGCAGCAGTTTGTGGCAGGGTGAAAATATTTATAGGCTGAAGCGCAGTTTGGGAGTGGAATTGTGCCGCTTGATCAAAACCAGATTTCAGGTACAAGATCAGTTGAGGAAAGTGGCATTTGCTGAAAATAAATGTGTCTCATATTCCCCTTTTACTTGATCCCCCCCTAAGCTATATGTACATGTAGAATAATGATGTGAAAGTTGCATCCTTTTGAATAGTGTAATAATTGCACAGTTAAATGACGGGAACGTAGTATTGGCTTTTCTATGTCCCTCTTTTTCTGAAAAACCTCATGTCCAGTGTACTGTATTACATCAGTGAACTTTGGAGACAAATATCTGAAGTCAATATAACAAGCAATTTGATATTATTCAAAACTCTCAGGAACAACAACATGAAGGTTGGATAAAATCAATTAATCCAGTTACTCATTCAGAATGAGAGGCTTACATTTGCATTTCTTGAATCCACTCTTAAGAGTAATGTGGCAAATGCTGTTATACCTCAATAAATTTCTTACAACTTGGATTTGCAGTTTCTTCCTTTTTTTCCCCACAGGTCACCCCACTCAATGTTCAATACAGATTAAAAGGTGTGATTCACATTTAGCAATTTCCATTTAATTGGCCAATATTCATGGAGGAATTTCCAGCACCCGTCCATTCTCAATTCTTTTCCCTTTTTGTGCGACATCACCATTGTCCTCTCTGGTAAAGGGGATTGGGGGAAATAAATGCTGATGCTAAATGCAGTGGCTCTATTGCCATTGGCTGTTCAGAAAGATAATATCACAATTTCCAAGCTGGCTCAATGGAGCACTTTGATGTTTTGTCATTATCACTAACAATACTTCATTGTTACCTCTATTTTCCATATTTATCATGATTTCATACTATTCCCTTCCTATCCTGTAAGTCTTACAAAAGAACAAAACATACCCTTATGATGCTGTGATATTTATGGGAATTGTTCTGGTTTCATAAATGTAGTTGTTATGGTCAGGTTAGTTATGAGTCAAACTTATTTTTGACAACTTAACTCTACTTTTTCTAATTAATCCCAAACAGCTTTCTCCAGTAACATTCTTAAATGTCTCTAACATTTCAAGGAAGTTTTTGGTTTTTTTTTAAATGTCCAATTTATCTTGTGGATAGAGGTGTTGCACCAGAGTAAAAGATTGATTTCAGGCAGATTGTAAGGTAGTTGATCTTTATCACCCTTTGGCCCAGACTCATTGAAAAAAAAAAGACTGTTTAGTTTTCAGAATATCCCTAGAGGGATAGAGGCAACATACACACCATGTCCTTGTCATTTAATTCTTTCTAAATTTCAGGCAATATCCTCTGGTGACCAGATTTGAGGGAGACAAGGGGTAGCAATCATAAGAATGAGGGATCTTTTGGGGGACACTTCTTCCAAAGAAATCTCACTTTTAATGGTTATTTTCTTTTTTGTCTATGGACAAACAGCTGCAAGCTGGGAATTTAGGAGTAGCCTTTGTGTCAACTTGATTGGGAAAAAGGTTTATTATTTCCGCAGTTGATTCAAGAACACCAGGGGCTATGGTCCTTTTAATTGAAAGAAGACAATGAAGGCGTGGGGGAGGGGGTTAATGCATTGGGATGACCTGATGTGAACTTTACCAGTGGTAATTTCATCGTGTCATCTGGCCGACAAATAATTTGGTCTGTGAAAAAGGCCCTGTGTTGTTTTTTTGGAAGGGGGAGTTCATACTTTCAAACTCAGTTTTACGTACATGTAAAAGCAAAGAAACACAGCAGAGAGTTGCCTTAAAATGCCTGCAAAAGAGCTGTATAAATAGAATTAAAAGAGCTGCTTTCTCAGTTTTGGTGGCAAAAATGGTGACTTTTGGTGAGTTTGGGTGACAGATGAGAATAACGTAACACCTTACCACTGCCATTTAAAAATGTTATCAAATGGAGTTTTTAGTGAATAAAAAGAGGCAAATGCTATGGCAACATTTATAAAGAATTCCGGAAGGAACAAAAATGTGCTGTAATTCCGTAGTACCATTATTGAGTTATTACAATACACATCTTACTGGTTATTTTTCTCGCTTGGTTGAAACTGTTCACTAATATGGGCTAGTAGCATAGTTTACTAAATAAACTAGTGCATGAAACATGATTCAAGATATTGCAGAGCACAGTGCCTGATTAGACATTATACTGAAATATATGATTATTTACTGCACCCTCTGTAGGTTGTCAAGGTTCATCGTATAATGAAATATGGTGGCATTTGGTGTGGATCATGAACTCCTGTCGAATACCGTGCTTTACCCTACAGAGGAAGAAATCGACAAATTAATTCTTGGGAAAGATTCTAAAAAAGAAAGAAAGATGTAATTAATTACTCCAAACATAAATAACCAGCAAGGGCTGTCTTATAAAACACATATGGACTGGCAGTTTAAAACTACTGCATGTCTATCTCCCCCTTGGCCTGTGATAGATGACCATTTCCTGGCAGGCTGCAGCTTCAGGAAATGGGACTATTTTCTGATCACTGACTTGACATTTTCATGGACATTTTACCTTCAGTCACGGACCTAATTGTTTTACAGATGTGCAGTATTAATCTATTTCTACAGCTGAAATTTCATTCTACACTGGCACTGCTGTGTTCAGCATGTCATGGTACAAGTGCGCGTCATGTGCACCAAGGAAAATCTTATTTCTGCTTGTGAAAGGCAAATTCCGTAGATATGGCTGGAGGGGTGTTTTAAATATATATGATGTACAAAATCATTTGAAAATATTACTTTTGATTCTGATTGGACTTTACTGAATTTGTTTATTTGTTTGATTATTGGGAATGAAGGTGTGAGGGAGCCTGCAAAGCCTGCAGTAAATGGACCCTTAGTGTTGCATTTTCATAGTTACAGGACAAGAACAAGAAATAAAGCAGTACATGTAACTATATAACCCCAGAACTATGCATGTAATTAGTTCTTACTCTTTTAGCGAAAGAGATAGTACCCACCAACATTAGAACTATTTTTTTAAATTTATTTATTTCTGACAATGTTAAGCATTGTGGTAGAGACCATACAGTCCATCTTTAACCACTTCCCGGATAAAATAAACAGAACCAGTAAACGTTAAAAAATACAAAAATGTATACACAATAAAGAATTATTCATTAAGAGAACAAATCAATAAAGAGATAAAATTAACAAAGGAAAGGAAATGAAACAAAAATTGTGATAAAAATGCATTAAATTCAAAAGTTAAAATGAAAAGTGAATAAAGTAATACCAGTAGTTAAAGGAAACGTATTTAAGACATGCCACATTCAAGGATAAACTGTAAAAATATGTAAAGTTTGCATTAGAAAAGGAAAAAAAATCAAACAATTTATCTTTGATATTAGAATTGGAGATGAAACCCCAATTACGTTGCAGTGAAATGTCTTGTACATGTAGCTCTTCATTGACTACTTCCACTCTATTTCTTTGGGCAATGGTTTCATATCTGCAATGAACCACCAAAGAAAGAGTAACTGACGCTGAGGATTTTTCTATGATTGTTTCAGTTGCATGTTCAATTTTACTTACCAGTTCATCAGGGTCTTCATTGACATTGTTGGTCCTGACATGGAGGATTAGTTTGGATGGGTCGAATTTCTCTAGTAGGTTTTGTGCTTGAGGCACAAGGTCATCCGCTTCCAAACCAAGTAGGACATGCTCATAACCTTCTTAGAGTGAGTGAGGTGATGACTTTAGATTTTCTTAGTCATGGAGTCCCCTGTAATGTTGGCACAGGTACATCAACATGGTTTGAGTTCATGCTTCCAGAAGACACCATCGTGCCAGTCGTGCATTTTTTCAAGTGTAGCTGTTGAAAGCCACTGTTGCGGGTCACTGGATATTCATTGTAACTGGTGTCAATGTTATTGTCAGTGGACAATAGGAAAGCAGCATTGCCAGTGGAATCTTTTGTCTTTGTTAGGGCTGCAGTGTCTTCCCACAGTATCTTAATGGCCACGTGCAGATTTCCCTTTTTGGATTGGAGGGATTCCACTTGTGAATGCAAGGCACTGTTCTGGATGATGTATTGTCTGAGACCCAAGACCTCTTAAGCCATGGAGGAATTGTTTCAATTCCCTTACACCTACTTGCAGATCTGGAGAATTATGGGATAAATGAGATTGGGAAGCACTTTCACATAAATCTGGACATGTACATGTGTACATGTACACAACTTGTATTTGTTATTATACAATTATTGCCTTCTATGTTGGGGTCCATAGTGTTTTTGTACACCAGAGGGAAAAATGGCATGAGAGGCAAAACCAAGGGTGCCATTTAACCCTGAAGATTTACAAAACCCACGGGAGTTCACAATAGGTAACAATTGTTTTGTTGTACCACAGTAACAGATTTTATGAATGCAAAGGAACAAAGTGAAATACATGTTGCTGTTCACAATGCATTTCATTCACTGAAACTGTCTTCGCTAACAAAGTGTCAAGTTGAACAAAACTGAATAATCAGTAAGGAGTACCTTGTTTTGTCTTGATATTTCCGAAGAAATCTTTTAGAAAGTTCCTTAATTCTGTCTTGGAAAAATGTGGGTTCTTCCCCATCATCCCTGTATTTGTAGCAATGCAAATTTGGAACCATTGTATTCCCACTTGCGCAGAATGTTCTGTTGTTTTTTTGATGATGCTATCCTGCACAAAAAGAAAATTGCTGATCTCTTTTTTTGAACAAGAGAAGAACCTCATCTTAAAAATGAACTTGCTGTCATCTATCAACATTGTTATGGTGAAATTAACAGCAAAATTGACCCAGTTAGAACATGAATGAATGAACAAAAATGGCGATTGTAGCAGAAATAGTGCTTCAATGTTCCCCACAGCACATACTTGTATATACATATACATGAACAACTAGTACCAGCTTGGCTGTACAACCTCATACCCAAGGTCATGCCAGTAGAGTACCCTTGAAACAGCACCTTCAACCTTGGGAAAGATCAAAGTAATGCACCTGGTGGGAACATTGCTGATATGTTTGTGATCTGGTACATGCATGTTTGTTGAATATTATGCAATCGATTCTTGGTGATTAAAAAGTTGTAATCTGTTACCTCACTATAACAAATATAGCTTGTCCAGTGCTGTCAGTCTGCCAACATTTCTCTGAACAAAAGAAAACAAGGGTAAATGAGTTAGATTTATGTATGTAGTTTAAGCCTACCTTCGATCACCCAAAGCTGTAGTAATCTCAATCAAAAAGTGACAAATAGCTAATTTCCAGAGCCCAGTTCATTTGTCCAGATCAACCATTCAAGTAGATGTTGGTGTGTGCACCAATAAGGCCTGCATGCATGGCCCATTTCCCCCACCCATTTTGTCATTGTTAACGGCAGACAATTAATTAAGGGTGTGTTAGCTGTGTGGAGTGGTTCCCTTGGGCCTGCTTGCCATATGTGTTTGTGCTAAGAGCCACCTACTGTGTTGTAACTTATGCTTGGTTGCCTTAGCTGCTGTTATCTTTCCAGCAAAATGACCAGAAGTCTAATCAAAATTAGAATTTAAGTGCCTGATGCTCACAGTCTTTTCCTCGTTTTTCTTTTCTTCTTTTTTGTATAAATAACAGAGAGTTGTAGCAATTTCACCATTTAGAGTTTCAAGGGGTTACCCATACGATTGTTTAGATAAAGTTGAAAAAGTTATGCCCTAAATTTGTACAAAGAAGTGTGACCAGGATGATTCTACAGCATAATATGAAGACTGCCTTAAATTCCTTGGATTGATTTCTTTGGACAATAGAGAACAGCATCTAAGTTTTTCTTTCTTTACCAAATTGCTTGCTTGCCCATTCCCGCATTTTATGTCAGATGTCACTAGTTTTTTAACTTAGTTGTGGTCATCCTGAGTACTTTTTTTTTCACCATGTTCTCCCCAGAGTGGAGAGTCTTTCTTAAACTGGTCTCTCAGCTTGATCTAGATGCTAGAAATTGCCCTTTCATTAAACTTGTTTATGTTATGTAATCTACATGATCACATTAGATCCTAGCTGTGTTAGATTTTGAGGGCTTATGGACTGTATTGCTGCATCTGTGCTCCTTAGTTTACTTCTCAGATATGTGTCTCAGTTTTTATTTCATCTGTGTTTGTGTCCATGTTTTTGTGTTATGGTCTCTTTTGTTCCCTTCAGTTTGCTTTGTTCAGTTTGTGTTTTATTTTGTCATTTTGCTATTCATCTTGTCTTTTTCTCTCATGCTTTCCTCTTGGTCGTCGTGTGGGCAGTTGTTATTTCTTTTGTTTTCCTCGTCTTGTTCTTTCTTTTCTCTTTTTACTTGTCTTCTTTTGCCTTCTATTGGCTCGCTGTGTCTGCATTTGTTTTCATTATGTACATGTATTCTGGTTTTGTCTTTAATTTCGTTCTTTTTTCTTTCTACACTATCTGGCATCTTGTCTGAGGCAGCTTTCAGATTTTGTTATTTTGTCTTGTCCAATGCTGATATGTCCTGCTTGTCCTGTATTTCTATGTGTCTTATTGTATTTTTTTTTTCACTGCATGTGAGCCGTTATCTATATTGGTCTGGTTTTACTTATATTTCATATTCACTGATTTTTTTGCCATTTGATGTTTATTGATGAGAATTATTTCATGTTTCATGTATGAATGATTTTCATTGTTGGTAGGGATCTTGGTGTACACATCACTTTGATGTCAGCCCATGCTCAACCTTTTTGTAATGTTTCATATGAAATCTCCAAATATTTAAATTAAAATTAAGAAAAATGCTTATTTAACCAAAAATTGGGAGTTCTGCTGCTTTGCAGGCTCTTGCAAATTTGGGAAAGAAAACAAATTTGTATTATGTTCTTAATTTTAGAGGGATTACTTTCAAAACAAAATGAGTAAATCCTCAGTTCCCCTGGGTAGAGAACAGCCAATCAAAACAAGCCCTTTCCTAGGTCTGTACTTTGAGAACTGTGTACTTCACACAGTCAACCTGAATGGTAGCCTGGCTGGGGGCCTGTCCCCACCGCTGTCATCATGCAGCCGAGTGGAAAAGATATATGTTACATTATTACACACCACAAACTGGCTTGGGGCTGCTACAGCTGGGCGACTCCCACAATACTCCCGGCTCCGTCTGTCTTTTTCCACTCTTGATATTTTTTCTTCTTTCATACTCCATGATACATGTATGTGACCACCAGCAAATGGCAGAAGTCAAACACGAACTGTGTTAATCATGACTTCATGTGTTCTTTCCCCTTTATCAGTTCTTAATCTGACAACAGTATTTTTCTGGCCTCTCCTTCATTTCCATTATTAAACAGAAGCTGAATTTGTTGCCTTGTTGGTGTTTCATCACAGTCTTATTGTGTTGTGCACACTGTACAGTATTGAAGAGAATTAATTTTTCACATTTTGATGCGAGAAAAGGGGCATTATGTTCGGTTGGCTGGGTCTTATTCCAGTTTCTTGCCGACAAAATATTGAGGGAGACCAGTTTTGATTAAGTGACTGATATAATGGCACTTCAGGCATTTGTTTGCAATTTTTCAGGATCGTTATGCTCTTTGCTCAAAGATGCTCATACAGTGGTTAAGTCTTCATTAAAGACAACAGTGTGATAGTTACTGATAACACTTGTCAGAGTTGCTAACGCAGAGCTGAGTCTGAGTTCTGAAATCGGAGCTCAGTTAATGTACACTTATGATAGTGATTGGAATAATGAATTTCTTAGATTGAGAACCCCGAAGTGATTGGATGCGAGGATGATAACATTTCTACTCATCCTTGGAAGCAGATCTTAAACCACCTTCCTCAACCTTTGTTTATTGCAAACCCAAGTGTTTCCTTCTGTTCATTTCATGCTCTGTGATTGGAGAGTTAAGTGGAAGTTCAAGCCCCCTGCACCCCCTTTGAAATTTTGAAATCTAAATAATGTAAATTGTACAAGCCACAGTTCATTTGCTTTCATGCTTTCAGTGCCCTCTTTGAAAGTGTCTGCACTCCTGGATGCTCCCTCAGAAATTGCACCCTAATTATATTATGAAGTGGAAGTTTTGTTCAATAGATTATCAAATCACTTGGAACTTGCCCAGAAGCTCATTTTTGTATATGTTGTTTTACTTCTGAATTCTTGCCTTGTCATTTAAGCTGTTGAAAAATCTGCCTTTGTCAGAAAGGATGGCCTTGGTATCTGATCAAATTGAACGCTTCAAAAAGAGTCTGTCCTTAGATGAATTAACCTCAACTTTACAGGTTATTAAAAATGAATGATTGGTCTTGGGTCAGCATCTTCCGTTATTAGTAGGCGCTGTGTGTCCCTGTTCACCAGTCCTCCCTGTTTACCTTTGTATGGTATTAGTATTAAAGAGAGAGAGCATTAACGAAATCAATGATGAACTCCAGACTATTGAGCGAGCGTTCTATTGATCCTTGAAAGATACATACATGTACATCGGCAATGGGGCTTGAAAAAGTGCATGCCACTACGAGTGTCTGTGAAGGATTCCAGTGGGACCCATTGTGCTTCTCACCAGTTTTTAATTAAAGAGCCCCCCTCATTAAAATTTCAGGTTCTGCTGTGTCTCATGGTGTATGCATGTATGACTTTGTAAGTTGCCACCTGCAATTTTGGGCATTTTTTTATTTCGGAGTGTGGTTGTTTGCAGCTGAAACTCAATAGTGCACAGGATCTTGTGCCTGGCTGGATTTGAGCTTCATAACCTACAAATGTAGTGGAGTGAAAGGATCAAAGATTAAAATTGAGCAGATGACACAAGGTGGTAATATAGAAATGTTTTTCTGAGGAATTTGACTGGAGATAAAAACATTTTCATGGTATATATTCCCCCCATTTGCTAGCTTATTCACTTAATTTCATTACTCTTATGGCTGAAATTTCAAATTCAAATAAAAATAATAGTTATCCATAATATGCACTGTGGAGAAAGTCATCCATTAAAGTAGACTAGCTAATCAGTTGAAATACAATGAAATACGAATAGCTAATATTAACTATTTTTCCCAGTTTTAATATCTCACTCAGTATCCTTGTATTCCAGATGTAGGAAGGTAGAATTACTGATGATTGAGGGAAGATGACAAGATTTATGATGTTTTGGTTCAACATTTTTGTTGAAGTTACTAGAGGAGGGAGTCATAAATTCTTTGACTCTGAGTTTGTTCACTGCCTCTGGGCTGATGCATGCATTGTCAGATAGTTTGCAACAATCCAAGTAGGCCTAAAACTGAAAGCACTGTTGCAATCATGGCAGTTTACACAAGTCCAAGAACGTTAAGTCAAGATGAAGAATTTGTGCAAAATTACACAGAAAGAAAGAGTATTCGGATTGGAAATCATTTTCGCCTGAGTGCACATGATACATTTTTCTTATGAGGTTGAATTAAGTTCCTGTTGGAACTTCATTTGAAGGTCTTAAAAGGCTGTGTACAACTGGCAAAGAGAACTTAAGTACTTTTAACCACTAAATGATTTTTATTACGGACAGCCTAAAATCAAAAATTCTAAGCACCTTTTTCTGTTGTAGGCCTATCTGTAGCTCAAGTTCATCGGTGGTGGAATACAATACAAATTGTTTTTGGGTTGCTCAAACTGAAAAAGTCAACCACATGTGCCCTTACTGACTCAAAATCATACTTCCTGGAAGGCAACATCAGTTTTGTGTGTACCTTTTCTGTCAAAGGCAAAGATCATTGTCAGCTTTCAAAGCCCAGGTGATCTTAAAGATACTTGCTAAGAACAACCAAGCCAGTGTTTATTCCCATTCAGAGCTACTTTTTGTTTAGAATTCAGCAATATTCTCTAAATATTTGTGTGTAAACTATGCCGCTTTGCCTCTGTCAAATGACTCGTTTCTGAGTTTATTACCGTACTCTACATTATTAGATGATTTAAAATATGCAAGCTGGGCCATTGAGCGCAGCAGACAAAATTGATCGTTAATGTTATTGGCGATCCAGAGGGTCATTCAGCAAGGACAAGGAAGCACAGTTTGAAATTGTTTAACCCCTGAATATTGAATTTCTCTGTAACACCCCCACCCTTTAACCCATCTGTGTAAGGGCGAAACTCATTAAATAATAAACATCTCCCAATGCAAAGTGCATCTTTGGAAATAGTTTGCAATGCCTGTTGTTACATCTGAATGGGACCGTCTAGCTGATCCTTGCTCGCTTGGTGGTGGAGTAATTATGACGTATACAGTAGTAGCAGGATCTCGTGGGTTTGAGTCCCACCCGAGTAAACTTACAGTGAGCATACAGTGTCATGAATATATGCTGGTGTGAGGGCAAAACCTGTTATTAAAATATAAATAACGTCTGCCCAAGGCAAAGCACATCTTTGGGAACCCTTCTGCAGTGATATACAATCAAATTTAACCTGACAGTTGTAAATTAAAAAAAAACTAATACTTAAAACTTACTAAGGTAATTTGAGTAATTTATTTCGAATTTGGAGGCATATTAAACAACTGTTTGTGATGATACGTATAATTTTGTTGGTACATTTGCAAGCTTGTGCGTGCTTCACACCAACTTGGAAAAGAAATACTTCAGCCCAAAATGTTGTCACTTTGAATGATGACTAAGCTTAAGTTGACTGGTCTGTTATTACTGGTGATGTAAATTTGTACTATTCATGCATACATTATAAAAATGTAGACATAATAAACTACCTTAAAAACCTGGATTACTGTGGCAAATTAAAGCCTTTAAGAAAGAAAAATAATCTTTAGACAATATTTCTTACAAATCCCTCTCAGATCAATAAACTGAAATATAACAGATTTAATTTACCCTAGTTAGAGCTGCCAATAAGATATATTATTTTGCATCTTCTGCGCAAGAAAAATCCAGAATTAAAAATACGTGGAAAATTATCAATGAAATGTTGAATAAAAAAGCACACGAATATCCAGCCAAGTCATGCCCAAATGATCGCTGAGGATTTTATCAATATTTTGCAAACATGGGTCAGGATTTAGCTTCCAAGATATCACAGAGTGCTTCTGAACTGATAGATATATAAAAGGTAACTTTCCCAAATCCTTATATTCAAGCCCAATTACACAGAAAGAACTTGATGATTGTACCAGGAAACGTACTAACAAGGAAAAATGGGTCATAATGAACTTTATAATTTTCTTAGCTAAAATATTGCTTCCTGAATTGTTCACCCTGTAACAGATATTTCCAATCAATCGATGATTTCTGGAGGAGTCCCTGAGAAAGTTAAAAAATTGTTAACTTCGTTATTACACCATTGAACTATTTGATAACAGGGACCCCGACTTTGGAATTAATTGTGATCATTATGTGCATTGACGTCAGTTCTAACTTGTAAAAACTTTTATAAATATGAAACCTTATTATGTTATTGGTAATAACAAAGACATCACTGTAATTTCCAAGCAAAGTCATTAAACAACATATTATAAATGAAGTTGAGGATAGCCATTTTGTACATTCTAATTTATTGATTTTATTAAATCAAGATTTTATGAATTTGGTGTTTTAATATGCATTCCATATTATTATTTTTCTCTTAATCATAAATTGTATTAACTACATTTATTATCTTTGCTGGGGAAAGATCCAGTACAAGCTTTGGCTTCTAGTCTGACCTCCCCATACTATCCCATGCTATTATAAATAAGTTCTGTTAAAGATTTTTTTCCACATGTATGTATTCAACTTCTTTATAGTATGGAAATAAACCTGAACTTTTCAAGCTTGTTCAGCAGTTGGAATGGGTAAAGCATTTATGAGAAATTTATTGGTGGGAATGTTGAAAGACTGTGGCATGGTATTATTTCTGCACTGTGCTGTGGACCTTCCACAACATATCAGATGTTCAAAAAAAACTTTTTAGGAGGTTTCAGAATGAGGACTGTGAGGGCACTGCACAGATCTCTATACTGACCAGATAGCATTGACACTCATTGCCGTGCTCAGACAAATGAAGGCCACTGTGACTCAATGTTTGCGGCTTCATAAGATAGCGTCACCACATATCAGGCAGTATAGCTTGGTACATTTTTTCTTAGTTTTTGCTGTGAATCAAGTGATAATTACCTAATTTGTGGATTATGGAATGTAGGAAGATATTACTTAAATTTTACTTAAATTTTATTAAAACATTGAACATGCTAACAACTGTCCAGTTTGTCAGATTGCCCATGTAGGTTCAAAAAGTCAGTCAGTCCGTCTCACATTACTTAAATAACCTTTACTTCATGCTTATTGAGAATTTTTAATTGAGGCCTTGAGACCCCCCCTCCAAAAAAGGGAATGAAAATTTGAGCCTTGATGTAAAGTCACACATTTCTCCAACTGAAGGTTTTGATGTCAAGTGATGGCGTATTACAAAAAAGTAATTGATTAGCCTTGATCAAATACACGAAATATAACTGATGGTCCTGCTGTGCATCTGGTTTTACTTAAAACTGAGTGTCAACCAACTTTAAAGTCCTCAGACTTGTTTATCAAGCAGCAGGAGCCAGATTGCTTGTCCTGGTAAGGTCAACTTGTTGTCTTTCTGATTCCTGGACTCAACACCCAGCCATTTAGCAACAGGTGGTTTTGTTGGAAGATCTCCCTGGGTGGATGAATCTCTTAAATCATAAATCTTCCAGTAAGTTTAAAGGGCTGTGCAATAAATCTTCGATTTTTTTTCTTGCACTTGCACAGCAGACTTTTGTTGGAAAAGGGTATCATATTGGATTCAACAGTTAGTGTTTCTGTCTTTTTGGTACAATGTAGAAAAAAAATGAATAGTTTATGTTTGTCATTTTGCCTGGGATGGTGTGTCAGAAATACTTCTTGTACTTCCTGTTCAGTTAGGCAAAAATGTAATGCTGGCTGCAAACAAATGTCTGGCAAAGCATATACAATTTAAATGGCACAATATTTTTAACATTTAAAAAGGAGCATTGTACTGAAACTTTTCAAGGAGAGTAGACAGGAGTGTCTTTGTTTTTGGTTGGCTCAATGAAACCAGAGACCTCGGACAACCTTGTTGCAAAGGCTTAGGTCCTTAACAATAACACTGTGTCCTGATGAGGTTAACCAGGGTCTATGTCTGGGAGCCAGCTTCACACTCATTGAATTAAGGGCAGGTGGGGTGATTATTGATAAGCTTTTCTGGTTGGCTACCAGTACTAGTCTGGTTCTACAATCTCATTTGGCACTTTTGGATAAAAAATTTCTAGAAACAATGGCCTACATACACAGTTAAGTTATAGGCCCTACGTAATTCCCTGTTTGACAGTACATGTACCAGTACTGGTTATCTGATATTTGTAAGGTCATTAGTGGTAGAGAATTACTGATGGGTTGTGAAGGAATTTTGTAGGGTTCTGTGGGATAAAGGTTTTCATGCCAGACATTATTTAGAGCTGGATAAGAACTGGAGGTAGCTAAATATGTATTACAGGAAAGCCCATGGAATCAGATGGGAACTTAGAACCACTTCTATATCTGCCAGGTCAGGAATCTGAAGCCAGGCCCTTGGGTCAGAAAGGGGATGCTCTCTTTAAAATGAGGTATTATATTGGGGGAAATTACTCAGTTTGCACATGCATGCATCTTTTTGTGTTAAAGTTTTCTTTTCCTTCTTGATGACAGTAGTAGAGGAATTTTTTGCAACATTCAACCCATGCTTTGATTTTTTTCTCTGTCCCCCATTGAGGTTGTAGTGACCTTGTTCTTGTTTGACATTACCTTGCCCAATGTTTTCTACATCTGGTATGGGGATGAGTGCCAATTATTTGGTGGACTGCAGAAAAGAGAAAGAGGAAGACATCTTGATGGGAAAAAGTGTCACTTACCTGCTGCATCTGTTACTGCTAGGGCCTAACGTGGTTAAATTTCACCGGTTATTTGTGATTATCCCCACAATTAGCATCATTAATTTCATTTTGTGGCAGTAATCACAAGGTCAGACTTGTAAACTGTATACACCTGAAGAGAATACTCAAGACTGAACCTTTATAGGTACAAGTGTCAAAGAGTTCTTTGATGACTGTCTTCATTGGTTGATTCCTCGACTGTAGTGCAAAGGACTTCTTGTTCTAGATTTTTCTTAAGATTATTTTTAAAACTAAAATGTTTCAGTGAAAGATTTCAGGACAAGCATGTCATGTCAGTTGAAGGATTTGTTGCGTGATATATCAGTATCCATTTGATAAACATGGAATTTTTCTACAATTAGGAGAGTTTTTGTTGTTGTATAGATTTATTAAGCATACCAGTTTATAAAACCCATGGAAACTGACTAAAAGGTACCACACTGGTGCCCAGCATGTGTTTGAAATGAATTCTTCAATTGAACTTGGTTGTATATTTCAAACATATATGCTGTTACCTACTCATGTGTATATTTGAGAAGCCCAAATGAGAACATGGCTATTATCTTTTGATTTTAATGTCCTACTAAATTGGAACCTAAAAAGATTTTCAGTTTCAAAGCAGGTTTGAATGTTTTCATGGTGCAGAATGTAGATTCTCTCAAAGTCATCTACATTCATGTAGTTAAGAGATATGTGGAACCAAACTCTCCTCTTCAATCTTCTACCACCTGTGGATTGCAGAGGGAGACAGATTCAATTTCAATGCTGTAATTTTTCCTGTTGAACTCAAAATTCCTCTCATAAATCAGCTCAGCACCAACCACTGCTAAGAGGTGACATTCACCCCAAAACACATGTCCAGATTTTTTTTATTGCCTCCATCCAGATAGCAACTGTCTTCACATTTTTTCCCAAGACAAAAGTTTTGCTAAGATGTTTTGCTGAAACAAAAAGAAAAGTAGGAGATGTTGTTGTAGTCTGGCCCCAGTTTGTGTGAATACTGGACCCTCTGGAATAGCCCAGAGAAGACAAGAAGCAAGTTAGAGATCAAGGGAGCACCCCAATCTGCAAATACGTATCAGTCTCCAACAACTGAAGGGTTTGCTGTATGTTACAAGATGTGCAAGTTAATTATTTTCTCTTCCATAATAAAAAGCTCCCAAGGAATTTATGGATGTGACACAGAAGACAGAAGCTTTCGAGAGAGGGGATTACCTCTCAAGACGAGGATGATGGTGCTTTGACTGAACCTCCTTTTTTTTTTAAACTGTCGCTTAGGTGGGGAGGGGAAGGAGGGATCAGCAGGTCAGTGGCAATAAGGTGGAATCTTGACACTCTGGTATTTTAGAGCTACACAGCTTACCCCCACTGGAATTCCCTGGAGACCCTCCTGGATGGATGATCTGAGGCACTTTGCTTTATCCTGTTGACAGGTGTAAAGATGGGCTTGTCTTGATGGCCCTGACATTCACATGCCTGGCTGGATTCTCTGGAATGTCATACATATTTTTTTCCTGTTTGGTGGGGTTTATCATTAATAACTGTGTGGTGTGACATCTGGTGCACAGACAGACTGGTGTTTTTCATTCCCTTTGCATCCAGAGCAGTGTTGAACAAAGATGACAAAAAGGAACTATGATAAACCAGACATATGTACATGTAAATGTACATATCAATTCCACATGTAGGCCTGTATTATTTGTGCTTTGATTATGAGGTCATTTCATCCATTTTTGTCAGGAGAAAGAGTACCAGAATATTGTATGATATTTGTAAGGATTAACTTTAGTTAACTTGAGAATTGTACTGATCAGGTATGGTTTTAGTTAAGTGACTATTGTAAGTGTATGTTTGGTTGCATGAGGGATTTGCCCTTGCAGTGAATTACTGTTTTATCTCATTTCCCCACCCAAACAGCAGGTCCAAAGTGACAATGACAGCCACAGGAGGCTAATTAGATTTTCAGCAAGAGCCAATTTTGACTGACCTCAAAAAGAGAGGTCAGCATTAGCTTTGGTGTGGTCACTAGGGGACAAGGGCTTCAGTTTCTTTTCTTTGTTGATTTAAGTTGGAATATAAAAGGTTGGAACTCTCTCCTTTCCTTTTATTGGTTTAAGGAATTTTTTTTTGTCTGCTTCCTTAGGTAAGGGAAAGAGCTGCCCCCCCCGCTCAAAAATCAAGAATCTATTTTTTTGTATTTTGGTTACACATAGTAAATAACTCACTCAGAAATGTCAAATGTACACGTCCATGTGGGAAATGTGTGAGTTGTAAGTAAAGAACTGAAGAGTTCCATTTTTTTCAAACTCAGTCTTTAGAAATTTTCATTTTTGTGTTGCTAAATGTACAAGTGTTCGTTGAGCATTGTTAATAAAAACATTGATTGTATGATCAAGTAAAAGATGTAGGCGTTCAAAATACATGTACATGTATACACTTACATGTACAGTATATTGCAGTTATTTGTCTGTATAAAAAGACTTCTTTTTGCCTCGTTTTAAATTTAATAGGCCTTATGTTATTACATCTGTGCAAGATAATAGAGGTTTAAATGCATTACCCATTTTTTCAACCTCCAGCATGTAAAAACTGATAAACTGGGTTTTTAACGCACCACCTACCCCATGCCAATATTCTCATATATAAGGGAACAATCAGCCATCAGCAGTTTCGTAAAAAATCTGCTCCGGCGAAGTGTGAATCAATTTAGCTGCCATGCATGGTGGGCACTTATATCACACTCAGAAGCATGTCTATGTGAGCGAAGTGATAAATTGGATATTACGCCTGTAATTTGCCCCACCGGATCGCTCCCAATTACGTTGTCACTATTGATTCAACAGATAATATCTTCTCCTTGGAGATTTGATCATCTCCCCCTTCATGCGCTAGGAATTTTTTTGATGCGTGTCGAGGCCAGATTGCTCATGACAATCGCCAGTCTTTGCCTGCTACATAGGGATTTTTTTTTAACCTGAGATTGGCAGTTCGACAGCACAATTACGATCCTGTCTCCTAGCTTTTAAATACTAATTCCTGAGTAAAGTGGCCAGCGCTTCTACGGAAGCACGCAGCAAGGACAAAGGTACAAACTGGAGCTTCTAACCAGCTTATTTGTCATTCAGGCAATATGACAATTTGATTTTTATCCCCTTCTCCCTTGGAATTGTAAGGGCCCAAACCCACTACCATTTTGTTAACAAATGTACACCTGCCATTGTGGGCACTGTTCCTGACAAAAATGTAAGAGTGCTATGAAGCAGTAACTCTCAATTTTTCTTGGTCTTCAGAGAAGCTAACTGCACGAGCAAGGGATTTAACAGGAGTCTCAGTGAAACCCATGTGAAAGGACAGAGTTTCAGAAGGCAAAATACTAATCACCATTGCAGTATAATTGTAGAGGCTCCCACCCTCAGGACTAAAGTATTGTTTCTGCATGCACCACTAAAAAAAAAACACACAACCCCAAAAACTGAAACAAAACACTACTACATTATACATGTACATGTTCATGATATAAATTTGTGTTTACATACACTGTCCATATTCAGGCAATTCTCCCATGACATCTGTCAGGTGGTCAGTCATTTCTGTTGTGCTGCACTGAAACAAAATTGTGTTCTTTTACAAGAACAGTCACTAAAGATTTTACAAAAAAAAAAAGAGGTTGAAGTTGACTGTTTTTAAAAATCAAACATTCAATGCTCAGTAATTTCTTCTCCTACTGAAAAAATAAAAGTATATTCCCCAAATAAGATGAAGTGCCATGTTGGTAAACATTAGGCATACTTCATTATACTGAGGTGTCATTCATCACACTCGCTCAGTGCACGATACTCATATCATAATCTATTGGGAACAAGCAGCTGGTCCTGGTGGTCATCTTAACTCTGTGAAAGTAACAGTGCGAGAGAGGAAAAAAATAGCCATTGTTACTCTGTTCTCCATTAACCCCCTCCTAATATTCCTGCTGGCTGGGTGCAGTTTATTTTACTGGATCAATTTCCCAAAAAGTAACACCAGCAAACAGAAAAGACTGTGATTCAGTGGGTTTGGCTTTCAGTGGTCAGAGTCAGGCCAGGAATAGATCGAATACTGACCAATTTACTTTTTAAGGTCAGATAAATAATGAATGTAATTGGAGTTGTAACCAGCAAGAACTGCATGTGTGAAAGAGGCATCAAATGCTATCACTTGGGCTGGAAAATCCACAGACCCTTTTTGTACTTGAGTCAACAAAATTGAATTCTGTACAATTTTTGGGTGCTGTATGATTAATAACCTGGGAGCATTTTGTAATGAATTTTTATTTTTCCCTAAGTTTCAATTTTTGGCCTTAAAATAGAAATAACAGTTTTGAACATAATACCACACAACATACCACTTTTCACATAAGAAAAATGTGCTACCTCTTCATTACTTCATGATAAAGTTGGCTCCTTTTGGAAAAAGAAAAGGTTAAATCCCAATGCAGTGATTATTTTCAGCAATTTATTTTATCATCAAGTTATTAATAAGAGTAAACTTGCCATACAGAATGGAGTTTGGCTCAGATACTGTTTGCCTCCTTTGTGGAGAAGGCATTGTATCATTTTGTGCATGGCCTTATTAAATTGGATCTGCTCAAGCATGTAATGTGCTTTGAAACAGCCACACTGATTCTTTCATGGAGATTTGGGGATCGTGGTTGCTGGAAGACTTGAGTGATATATTGTAGGAAAGTGCCAGCATCAGTTGATCAGAGTTTTTGTAGCCAAAGGAATATTAAGCTTATCCCTCCCAGCCAAACCTGAGTTTGTATTGAAAAAGTACAGGAAATTAAACTGTGATTCCTAAAAGAGATTTGTTGTGCATCCCATGCTCCAGGGGTGGATCCAGGAATTTCTTCCATGGGGGGAGGTCAAGGCAGAGATTTTTTTGAATTTTGGGGGGTCAGGTTGGTGTAGTGGTTCTCTCCTTGCCTTTTACCTCTGCGGCCTGGGTTTGATTCCCTGCTCGGTCCACATGTGGATTAGGTTTTCAGCCCCTAACGGATTCCGTGGGTTTTACCAAGAATATTCTCCCAGGGTTTCCATCCCACCTCTAAAACTGTAAATGCTTCTCTCTGTCTTCTCTCTACAGATGTGGGCTGTTAGGTGGCTGCCTGAGGCACCCTTGTAAGCCTTCAACTCACATTGTAAATCTTAGAGGGCCTCCATGGAAAGCAGTGGTGTCACTGATCGGAGCTTACCCTCATTAAAGATGACATAAAAAACATAAAATGTCTCATTTTTGTGGACAAGCGGAAATGACAATGGAACATTATACATGACATACATTGTTTACAATGGTATTGGTGGACTTCAGTTATTTGTAATTATTTCCCCCCCTTTTTTTTACCCTTTTTTGCTCAGAGGGGTGGCTTGGGGGGTTATGACCCCTACCCCTCCTAGACCCTCGCGTGCATGCTAGTGTGTTTGTTGTTTTGATAATCCCAATTTTTTGTCCCTTGAAAGAGGGAAGGATGGTTGCCCAGTGTCAAGGGGCTTTGATCCTTCCATGATACATATACTTCATAAGGGAGATGTGTTCTCTCTCTTTCCTGACAGAGATAAACTTGACAACATGGACATCCACCCATGTCTGTTTGCCCTTTGATTGATCGAGCGAGGCTTTTATATGCTGTGACAGTTTGATGTGAAAGAGCAGCCCTCAAAATGTGGCTTTTTTCTCACCTAGCGGTGTGTCTATCTATCGCCTGGGTCTGTCCTGGGGAGGAAGGAAGCGGGGTAGTGTCTGTACTCTGTACACCCGTCTTCTGTCAACGAAAGGCAGGGCTAATAAAGCTGGCAGTGTGCGGGCAATATTTACTTTTCTCGACTCGGACGTCGCTCCCACAATAAGCCTACCAAGCACCGCTCTCACTCTGAACAGGATATGGCCTATGTGATGGGCTTTTCAACACAACAATTTCCATCTCTCCCTTGCTCAAATATTAACCCCTTCTGCCAATTAATGCCACTGTCAGACCACATTTTGTCAATTTTTGCTGCCAGGTTTTGCCAATGATATGTATTTATATTTTTTTCTGTCTGTCTTATCATCATCTGTGCTTGGGTTGTTCATGGCTGGCTGGCTGCATTTTCTGGGTATCACAATAGCAGTGGAGATGAACCCCAGCCCTGAATAGGGAATGATAATTGTTGCTCCCGGCAATAGTTTATGCTGGCATTGAGCAAAAATTTATTCATAATTACGGGAGTATCCTGGTTACTGTTAGGTTGGTTTTCACACCCTGCTGAAGGAATTCAAGTTCTGAATGGCAGAATTGTGGGCATTCCCCCCTCCAATGTCTCTTGGTTTTTTTTCTCACTTTGATTGAGTTTTATATCCTTGTGTGAGTATCTATTGTTGGGCATCTAATCCAAACATTGGCCGGCATGTGGCCAGGGAATCCCGATTATTGTCAGCGTCCCTACATCATGGCAGTGGTATTCAGCTGCCAACCGTCCTGGCTGTGGCGGCTGTCGGTGTCGACTGAGAGGACATGACATGATGGGCTGCTTGCCAAGCCTGCATCAGATGCTGAGGAGGGTAGAGACCATAAATGGAGCTCCCCCCCCCAGGAAAAAAAGACCTCCTAAAAAAGAGCCCTGAGGCAAATCCTATTACTTCTGGCCCAGTTTGCTGGGAATAATAGCCCAGCAGAGTACCCCAATGTGACTGCACTTTGCTGAAACCCCACACAACCATGACAATGGCAATGCAGAGGTGATTATCAGCAGGATGACAAATGCCCTGGTACTGTGGGCTGACAGTGGGATTACTTATTGAAATCAAAATCAATACTTTGGCAATTAAAGGGGTGCCCCAGGGTCAAATCTGACTTTACTCAGAGGAAAAGTTTCCATCAAAACCTGTCCAGTTTATTTCCTGATGAGGATTCTTTAAAGAACCTGTGGTATGTTTCACAGTGATAATGACGTTTGAGATTGTTGAAGCAACTTGTCATATGCATGTCATATGTATGTCATATGCATGCATGTACTAGTGCACATGTTGCATGTCCACCAGTACTGGAAATGAGAATCTGGCTTTGATAGTGACAGTACAATCAGTTTTCCCGTACGTGTTCATGTATTTTCGTGCTATTGTTTAATAATGTAGTACAGTTACATGTATAAGTGAAGCCTGCCCAAGTATGTCTAATCATTGAAGGCACTCTTTTACTGGTGTTTTGTTTCCATCCAGCTTAATATCAATTAATAATTGCAATGGCCTGTTCCAAACTTAAGCAGTTATTGTTTCCCTTTACTCCAGCCTTGCAGTTGTGTCAAGGTGGTCTTTTTGTTCCGGCTTCCCCCAGTTATACATCTTCTTGAAAGTCTGGAAGTTTATTCTTCCTTTCCACAAGCCTAAAAAGTGTGAATACACCACAAACACAAAAGCTTTGCAGCTTCGGGCAGCCGCTAGTTAAGAAAAGAACCTTGTTTTTTTCTCTTTCCGTCTCCTTGGATTTGAAAAGAAAGATTGTGACAACCTGAACCGTCAGTGGATGAGACGCGTTTTGTTACCTCTGCCAAGGGTGGCCCAGCATAGATCTTAATCCCATAAAACGCCAGAGCTGATATGGAGAATAGGAGATTCGACAAGAGGCTTCGTGCCATTGTCCAATCGCCCCTTCGTCCCCGGAGGGCTTGTTTTTCTTTTGAGAAACCCCAAACAAAGTTTTGCCTTTTTTTCGACAGAGTTTGGGGACACACAAAAAAGAGAAAAACGTTTGGTGTCATTGAATCGCTGAAAATAATCAAAAAGAACTGAGTGATTGAGGGATTAATTGTTTGTCCCATCCCGAACTACCCGCAGGGAAAGACGAAAAGAGAGAAAGATTAAGGGTCATGCTTGTTTGTTCAAAATCCCAGTGGCAGCAACCTCCCCCGAAAAAAACTTTCCTTGGCAATATGTTTTTCTTTCATCAAAAGATTAGAGGCTGAAGGGGAGAAACTGTGTATAGTAGAAAAGACACTTAAAACTGGTATGTTGGGGTTCCCTGGTACAAATTGTACACGTTGTCAACGACCATTCTTAGCATTATAAAGAAACCCGTTCAGTGTTTACCTGTAGTTAGATATTCTGGTCATTCAAAAGCCTCTTAAATATGAGTCTTATGACATATTGAAAAAATTAGGCACAGATTTCCCCCTCCCCCCAGACTGACAACTTTAAAGACTTAACTTTATTTGAAGATACGCCCTTTTTGTATCCTGGTACAAGTATATTTTATTTAATCGAATTATGTGTGTAATAAAAAAGCTGTGAGTGTCAGTTATTTACACTTGCCAATTTAAATTTAACATGTTCCCAACAATTTCAAAACAGGTCCTTTGAGGAGGCAACACTACTGTTTTTCTTTTCACCCAAAGTGGTCATTGCCTTCATTTTTTCATGTAAAAGTAGAAGTGTAGCAATATGGCAAGGAGGATGAATTCTTTATAAGTCTTAATTGCTTTCTTGTTTGCATTGTGTTGTGCCCGGTGCTCCACCTTAGCCAGTATACACTGGCACATGATGCTGAATCACAAGACATAAATAAGCCTGTCCCCCTGTGGGAAGCCAGTTGGGTGTGGCTGAGCCCGTGTGTGATGACCCCCCCCCTTCCTCACCACTAACACAGTCAGGTTGATGGTGCAACAATCACAGGATCTTGTCAGAGTACAGGGAAAAGATGATTTCTGGGGAAACAGAAGGTTGCCTGTGATAAACATGAGCTAGCACCGCAAGAAACGGATGTGGTGGATATTTTCAGACAAACTTGTCAGGTTGCTTTCTGACTTTCTCCTTTTTCCTCAAGTATGCTGACTTAAAGAGTTATTTTAGCTCTTACTATGTCAAGTTGTTCAGTTGTGGTTTGTGCCTACATGTTCTCTCAGAACAGTAAACTGGACACTTGAAATTGGTTTACAGCGAGAATTTTCACAAGTGCTACTCTTCCTTTTAAGGGAGTTTTTCTTGTTTCAAATTGAGTGTTTTCTCTAATGTTTGTAAAAAAGCATAGACGTGCAGAATAATGTACACTGTTACTTGACCCTTGTCTTTTTCTGCTGCAATACCAAAAACTCTTCTCATATTACAGTTCATTTTTCATATTTATTACATATAATTCAAAGTTACTTTTGTTCACTGTAATAATTAATACATCTAACGATAATGTAGACGGTGGCGAAAGAACTGTAAGCATAATTAAGTGTATAGTTGTCACCACCAACCCCCCAATCTCCAAATATTAATACATCGGAGTGAAACTTTCAGTTTACCTCTTTCTCCCACTAGCTGAAATTCCCAGGTTTGCCTTGTGATAAAATGGAAAAAAAAGAACTTGAGGTTTGTCTACAGAAGAGCGCTGACAAAATAATAATTAACCAGTTGAACTGCTTTTGAGCACTCCATGGACCTTAAAATCTTCAATTCATGATAAGATGTTTTGTGGATTGATTACTAGCCACTAAAAGTGACACCTGTTAGTAACTTTGCTGAAGTTCTCCCACTTGACATTTACGTGGGCAACCAATGATAATAATCACTCTCCCCAAACTTGTCAGTTAAAATAAATTGAGCAAAAACTAGTAAAAAAGAAAACAAAACCTCCCAAAAAATGGCGATGGAAATTTCGCATCTGTTCTTGTCAGTTTTATGACAGCGCATCTGTTGGATGCCAAGCTGTTAAAATCCATTAAGCCGTTAGATTGACAGTTGAAAACTAATTGATCTTTTTCCCACCCCCTCTCTCCATCGCTCTCGTTTGATGATGCGATCTTTTCAGGCCCCATTTATGCTCTTCCCACCCTGTGCTCTATAGCCGCTCTTCCAAACCAGCCTCCCCCGGATCAATAAGATTGCGATGGATGTCATTAGTCCTCTCCTGGCATTTCCGCACCCATGTATAATCGGAATGACAAGTCTCTTAGACTGCAGCCCTCCAACAGTCCTACATATCCCTTCCCTCCCCCCAAGCATTCCTCTGTTACTAGCCCCCACTCTTGGCTATTAAACAATCAATTACATCAGAAGAGGGTCTATGTGTGTGTGTGTTGTCTGTATCTCCTCACTGTGATGATAAGGACCCAATTGAGGAGCAGCACAGAGAGAAAGGCTTGCAAATACATCGTTCCCTGAAATGTGTTTAGGCAGGTGCTATGCTTTATGGTCACTGGCCGTCTGCCATCAGTGGCGCAGCTCAGCGTTGTGCCAAGTGGGCTCTGGAGGTGCGAAAGAGGGAGGGGAAGAGGTAGATGGAGGGGACACTTTGTTGACTCTCAGTATGATAAATTACATCTCTTTCCTAGGTAGTTCAGGGATTTTTATCCACTCCTGGGCTTAGCAGGGGAGAGCAGATAAAAATATTCTAAAGGCTGCACTTGCGGGGTGTAAAGATTGTTGGTATTTAAATGCATTCAAGTCCGACCCTGATTAGAACACTTCACGAAATATCTTGCCACTGTTGAGATTCATGGTCTTCAGATGATTAATGATACCCGGGACTCTGAAACAGCTTGGATAAGTTGTGGGAGTATTAGAACCTGCTGAAGAGCTTCTGAGGCATGTTGTAACTCAACACATTTCTAGTTGCCAGCCATTTATTCTCACTATCAGGATCAGAACCACCATGTGTTTAAGTTCTTGAGGCTCACAAAATGTGTTGACAAATATGTTTAACAGTTTCACAGTATCTAAGTTGTATTAACTTGTTTTGCTTTTTGCAATAAAAATGAAGGGGTAAGATCACATGGGTGGGATCCTAATGGATGAAATGTTGTAGACTCAAACCTTAAACATGAAGGTGTGCTTGTTCCTATGATGCAATATGCACTGGTAAGGTTTTGTCCTCGTAAACTGGCAGCAGGAGGGGGTCATACTTGTAAGCGTTTTTGGGAAGTGACTGTAGCCTCCTGTCTTTGGCATCTATATGCACATGTTATTTCTAGCCTCGACCAACCCTTATTTTGCAAATATATAGCATGAGATCTACATGTCCAGCAGCATTCAGTATCAAACGAACTGCATATGTACATGTATATGATTTACTAGTTGTGCGCGGAATCGATATGAACAAGTATGACTTGTTTAATTTCCTTGTTGAGCTTGCTGAGTAAAGATGGGAGATTTTGAGCATAATGCTAGTTTTGTCTGTGCAGTTGCCACAGGTTACAAGTTGCTCTTTGTTAGGATTGATTGGGTAATTGTGCACATTACCTAATTGGTTTTGTACCAGTTCATCTTTATTCTCTCAAGTTTTCTTAATGCTGGTGTTGGCTCCTGTGAATTCATCAAACCAGTCGACTGAATAGGCAAATGTTGTGAATATTGTGTCTTCCATTTCTGTGTATAAAGGTTATATCTGCCCATTGCTAGAATATGCAGATGTAGTGTGGCATACCTTATTAAGTGTTTATGTACTCGATCTCTTTAATTAGAAACATTGCAGTGAGGAGCATGCTGGATAATATTGGGCAACGGATTTACCACATATAAGTTCTTAAGGATGTTCTTAAGGACTGTGAGCATGAGCTCTGACTGGTAGTTGAGAAGGCCACTGTCAGCGGTTTGCTGAAGGCCTTTCCAAGTTTACCTGTACTAAGGACCTTACCCCCCCCCACTGATTTGAGTGTTATTCCGACAACCTGCGTAGAATAGACATAATGTTTCTTAGCTGGATACCAAGACTTTCATGTTCAGAAACAGCACCATCCCATATTTTGTTAATTTACTGAATAGATAATTTTTATCTCCCCTTTATGCAATATTAGTTTTTTTTATTTTCAATTGCCACTGTTATCTTTTTTTAATGGTGTTTTGTGAAGTACATGTATTTAAATCTATGGTTTTTGATGGAAAATCTGTGTGCTTTTAGGAACTGTTTAACTGTTGTAATTTTCACCGTAATTTGGTCTTTGGCCACGATACTGAAAACTAAAACAGTAAACAACAATAAAAAGTTTGTTTTATAAAAGATAATTGTAAAAGGACATTGAGCGGCTTGACTTCTTAAAGAAGTCATCCCTGGTAATTCAGACTTTACTGTGTTTTTATTTCAAGAATAACCAAAGTAATTTATACCACTCAGTGTAGTTGTGTGATTTTGATCACATGAAAAGGATGAACATAACTCCCTGTCATTGAGGTTCACTGAAGTAACATCCATGTCGGAAATTTTGAAGTGGACTTACATGTACAGAAAAGCATAAGAACATTGTAGCATTATCCAGTGGGTTGTACTATGAAGTTACTACTTCCAGTATTTTGAATTTGGAAGTTTATAAATTACAAGCCATTTTCTATTCTAAAATCAGAGAGGGGATTGGATATCTCACATAAGTGACTGGTTCGTTGAAATTCTTCTTTTAATTTAAATACAGGATCAGGATTGAAAAAAGGAAGAATATGAACATTAGTGCTATCATGTATGTGAACTATATGAAATTACTTTCAAGGCAGGACTTGAACTCATTTTATTTGTCATAGCTCCACTTAGTTTGGAAAGTATAAATGATTCCCCTAAAATTTCGGATAAAACAGGGTTTTTAAGGATTGATAACAGTTTTCCTAAAATGCCTGTTTTGAGCTGCAATTGTGTTTACCTAGATTAGATTATATTGTTCAATTTTTGTTAAGAGAAAAGTTGTGAAGGACATTTTAAGTGTAGATTGGACCTGAATTGTCCTTCCAAGCTGATTGGCAATGGCTACATCTGTGGAAATGCCATGGATCTCTCATGAAAGAGAACAAAGTATTGCAATAAGCTGAAACACAGTAGAAATGTACCTTGTTTAAAATTGCTGTGATGAATTGTGAACATTTGAAACAGTGAAATTTCATGTATGCCTATATATTATATTAAGCAGCCAAACACTTCAGATCTGAATCGGAATTTGTGTACTGTGGAATTTATCCAATCAACTTACAAAATTAGATAAATTTTCAGGTGAAATTAAATAGCAAAGTCAGCTTCAAATGCTCACAAGAGTGAACAATATTTTTGAACAAGAAGTTTTCTCTGCTTGCACATTTGCTTTGGAAAGGTGCATCAACTTTGCCCCCTCCCTGTCAATGTGGTTCAAGGTTGAAATTACTGTCAACATTTCTGTGCTGGCCAGTCTTCAACCCTAAACCCAGGAATTGTCATTTGCATAATTGAAACAAACATGTTTATGGTCACTGATTACTTCGTGTGTGTACATTTCATGATGTTCCATAGTGTTTTGTATCTGTTTTGTGAATTGAGGAAAAGCACTGAAATCCCCGAAAGTGAAATGCAGGTAAATGTTAAATGATAACAGGGATTTCTGGTATAGTTCTGTCTTCAGACACTGGGCTCTAGCTGCACAAGGTGGAACTTGTTGATTTGCTTTATGAAAACCTAGTTTTGTAGGTCTTAATTTTGAGGTACTTCTACCCCCATCTGGAACTGACAATTTCTTCTTTTCTGTTGCTATCTGCATTCCTCCAACAACATACATGTAGTAGTTACTGAGGAAATGTTGCTTTATTAAGTCTGTTGGAAAGGTATGTGACAATGCATGCAGCAATGCTAGACAAACACTGAGAAACTGATTTCAGAGCAGCCACCTACCTGTTCATTTTTTGCCTAGAAATATTAACATTTTGGGGTATCCAGTATCTTCCCTGTTTGGATTTCTCCCTCCATTTGTTATAGGAAGCCAGGCAATCTTGATGACATGAAGGGTTGCTGGTATCAATATTAAAGTGTCTGGAAAATGAAACATCAGACCACTGCACCTCAAAGAGAAATGATTGATAATACAATCTTCAGGGGACATTTCATTGCTTTTTATCATTTGGGGTGAAATCAATCAACCTGTCAGGTCTGGCTGTATTGGTCTTGAAGATGGTCTTGAGTAGTCTGTGCAAGGCAAATGATACTATTAATACCTACATGTTACAGAGGGGATTTGAACACAGTGTTTTGAGTAGACACCAGTTTTTGATCAGAAACATTTTAAGAATTTATTTCCAAAACACCATAAGTGCAATTTTGGTACCTTTTAAAATGCAACCTTCTCCTGGACGCTTAACGTCAGTTTCGATAAGATTTATGTACATGTACTTATAAAAAGTTAATAAATCAATCCATTTGGAAAAACTGAAGAACATCTGGTATACTGCTTTTATTCATTAATATATCACAACTTTGGAAAACTGGAAGGTTTTGCAAATGGATAATTGTGTTTTGGTGATAAATCTTTCATTTATTCAAAATTATTTTGAAAAATTCATTGTGCATTATCTCACTTGCCATTCTGATGCAGTTGATTTGCTTGGCCAGATTTAGAAATTTGAGAAAAACCATGTTGAGTATGGAGATCAGGGATAATAATAACATCCACATTATATCAAACTGAGTACTGTCAGGTTGGTTGACACCTAAACCAGTTAGTGGGAAGATGGGTGTTCGAAACCTACCGAAGTATTCTTCCAAGCTTTTTCTTGTAAGCCCTTTAAATGCACTGAGCACTGCTTGTTGAATTTGTCTATATTTGTTCAGGGCAGAAACCTGAATTTAAAATCTTAAAGCCCTTTTGGCCAAGTGACTTTGCAGTACAACCTAAAAAGGATGCAACTGACTCTCAAGGCTTATAAATAGCCTGTTCCCCCACTCCTCATCTTTGTTTCCTGCTGGCCCCTTCCCATGTTTTCCTAGGTGAATCCCACCTTTTGGCTTATTTGGATGACCCTTTGTAGCCTTCCGGAAGAAAGGAGGAGGGAGAATGTCGGGGAAGGTGAAGGGGTGAAGAAGGGGATTCCTGGCTGCATTTCTGGCACAGAGCCTTCTGGAGGACTGTTTGCACTGTCAGAGTAAATAAGGGATTACAGCCGTAATGTAATCACAAGAACGTTATCGGCAAACAGCACGGCAGATGTTCCTGATAGCATCCATACACACACTTTTTTCCCTCCTTCTCAATGCCTTTTATCTTCTGTGGTGACCTACTTCAGTTGTAATTGTTAGTGATATCTCACTTGGCAAATGGGCAATTACGGCTCTAATCGTGCAGCGCTCTTTATCCAAGCAGGGGCCCAATGTCACCGTCACAGACTTTTTACAACAACACTTATCTTTCTCCACGGAGAGAAATGGAGTAGGGAAAATTGTAAGAATCTATCTCACAGGCTCTCTGATTCCCAGCTGCCTGCCTGAGAATTATTGACAAAAGATAAAAAAGGCAAAATAAAAGAGGGCTGTCCGACTGGGAGTGGTAAATAAATTCTATCATTTGTAGGCATCCTGGAACCTGTCATGTTTGGTTAATCATTTGGTAATTAATTTGCAGGGCTTACATGGGCAAACCATTGTATCTAATAGCTGAATGATTGTTGACAGATTGGGAATAATGGATTGTTATCATTGCATTTCTGTTTGGCAAGGACTACACACTAGACTAAAATATCACTTTTGGGGCATAAAAATTAATGTATCATCTGCCCCTGTCTCTTTGGTTTTCTATCCAGTCAAATGTAAACTGTCCATTCAGTTTAAAAAAAAATTCAAGAGGTGGTGCATTTTGCATTTGCAGGAGAGAAAAAACATGGCAATAATTTGTCGTCCTTGTCCTTGTTCTTGCATTGTAGATTGTTGATGCTGATGGCAGAGTCAGATGTTGGATTGATGCCAGTGAGCCAGGGACTGGAAATTGGATGAAGTATGTGCGGAGTGCTGCCACATTTGAAGACCAGAACATGGTACCTGTGCAGATTGAAAACAAGGTGAAATAATGTACATTCATACAAGACTTGTATTTCTTGGCAAATGATTTTACGGGCCGCTTTCCCACATTTATGTTTGAGAGTGGCTTAGGTATTAGAGGTACTCAAGCAAATTTCCACTGGAATGTATTGTTAAGAACCATATAAAATCACGTACTTGTTTCATCTTTCAGCTGTCAAAAGTCTTTTAGCATCAGCCAATTTGACCACTGCCATGGTGTCACAGTCAAATATCAAGAAAGTGGTAAATACCATCTAATCAAAGCCATGTACTTGCCTAAGTTAGTTGTGTCAGAAATTGTCCTTATAAGTTGAATAAGTGTTTAAAACGATGTTATTCAAGCTTACTGATATTAGTAGAGGAATTTATCGCAATGGAACCCAATCAAATTTTATTAGTGAGCAATAAATGTCGACACATTTTTCATCAATCCAAAATGCCCTGACATGACAGATATCCCACTACATGAAGATTAATGAATGCTTGAATGCACGTTGATCACACACTTAGTAACGGGCCAGGTAATTCTCCTTTACACCTCACCAGTAATTAGTCATAGTTTTCATACATGTCATCTGGCTGTGTGCTCAGTACTCAGCTCGGGAGGGAAAAAAAAAGCCAGACTCTGTCACCTGGCGTTGCGGGCGGAGTCACAATTACTGGTGTAGTGCTTGTGTATGTGGAGAGTGGCCGGCCAGAAGTAATGTAATGCCTACGTTGCTAATCGCTGAATCATTTGGTCATGCGGCTTTGGAGGCCCCTTCCCTTCATCTAGGACTTCTTAAAAGTGTGGGTGAGGCAGGAATGTCCCCTGGCCAGAGGTGTGAGAAATGAGTTCCCTGATCAAAAACGTGACAACTCATCAATCATCAGAGGCAAAGGCAAAGCTTATGGCGCATGAAAGGCCTGTATACATGAACATGACATAAGGGTGCATAACAGACAAACGGAATCTTTTGAGCAATGCAAGGCAAGCATATTAATTTTTCAAAGTTGCGTACATGTGCTTACCAGTACTTTTCCAAACTTTGATGTTAAAAGGGTGACAGATGAGGAAAGATGAGCCACATTGAATAACCTGTCCCCCATTTGAATGAAGCTAATTTGTTGTCATACATTGACGAATGAATGAGGCACAGACTTTGACAAATATTTTTTTGTTTGGTCTCTTCAAAATGCCAGAGCTTGGATCAAAACCTTTGGGGTTATGGAAGGGGGCTTAATTGGGTTTAATTAGGGTCAAAAGATATCAGCCAGACCTACCCAAAGGAATGAAAAAGGGATGCCGGTATATCCTTGCTATCATTTTCCGAGAACAATTATGCACACGGTATTAATAAATATTTTTTGTTAAATTGCTAGCTGCATCTTTTAACAACTGTCAGGCCTGTTTGCCATTGTACTTGTTCAAAGCTGCCTGAAAATGAAGCATATCAGAGAGTAATGGGCAGGGCATTTGCAGATTGTACAGTTGCTGGCAGGTTGACAGTACCCTGTGAACTCTGTTCTTGTCACATGAAGGTTGGGTAAGCATAAATAAGCTTGCTCATGAATCATTATTTTGCTGTGGTCACTACATGATGGCCATTGATATCGACAAACTGCATTTTCTTTGGACCAACTCAGTGTTCAGTTGTTGCTTTACTTGTACTGTACTGCAGGTGTATTTCAAGGTGATCCGTCCCATAGGCCCTGGTAAGGAGCTCCTTGTGCTGAAGGAAGCAGCATTCCCTGACCAGGAAGGCATCCCCATACAACTTGTAGGTGAGCAGACAAGTTTATACATCACACATACTGCAGGTCTAGCAAGGAACATGTCCGGTGCCAGGAAGAAGGTCGTAAGGGTGAAAAATAGGTCAAAAGTTCAAAGTAAGGTTTTTTAAATTGATAGAGCATTAAAATATCTTTCATTTGGTATACATGTTGATTCAAGCGGCTGAGTCATTCTAAAGTAATTAGCAGAATGAAAGGGACGGTAGGTGGTTTTACATTACTTTTGCCCAATGTTACCACATAATACTAATATAACAAAACATGCGCTAGAGTCCCACTGAAGTGCAGATGCAGTCATAGTCTATTCCGGGCAAAAGGTTGTTAGGACTTTAACGTGCTGCTTTAGTGCCCATTTTAGGAATGAGGAGTTCCCAGCAAGAGGTTGTTAGCATAAAAATATAAATTACTGTTAAAAATCAAGATTTTTTATCCATAAAAATGTTAAATCTTTTTTTATCATCAACAAAACTTCATCTCTCTAAAATTAAGACTTGTGTGATTTTTTATTCACAAATGGGATCCCCAAACTTTAAGAGTGATTACCTAAAATATTACTATTTGTTGTGCCTGGACTGCTATTATTATTATTATGATAAAAGACAAAACAGACAGAATGAAAAAAACATAAAAGCTATAAGTTGCCATCTAGTAACCCATACAAACCTGAAGCATCAAGTAAAAACACAAAGGAAAAAAAGTCATACAAGAGATAAATCATGATCCAATGAAAGAAGGAAGGCATTTGCCTTCTCTTCGAAAGAGTGGATGTTGCCAGCTTCACGTATCGCACCATCCAAATAGTTCCAAAGTACAACTGTACTCGGTAAGAAGCAGCGTTGGTACTCGCTAGTGCAGCATCTCATCAGCTGCAGACTATGCAGGTGCATCGTACATGTACGTGAGAGCTGAGTGCTTCTAATGGGCACATTCACGTCTGGAATAGAACTGTATGATGGATGGGACAGATCGGACCGTATCTTATATAGCATACAGTATTTGCTGATACTTTGACAATGACTCAAGTTGTACCGAACCTTGCCACCACAAAGGAAATTGGCAGTTTGAGAAACTTTGTCCGTGAGATGATAGTGAGACAATTCTGCAATACACAGTGATCTCAAGTGAATGCGTGCACTATATGTAATTGCATTCATAACAAGGTTTTTACAATGTTATGTGTGGGTTGAATTTTCCAGTGATGGACCATTGTTAGGGTGTTTTGTCATCAGCAGGTCACGTGTGTGAACAAAAAGACAAGCCTCAAACATTTGACGCCAATGTTTATTCTTACAGTCAATTGGTAATTCAAGAATTATGCTGTCAGGATTGATTTTTCACTAAGTTTTGAAAAATTAAAGGTCTTTTCATTGTAACTTCCGGTCTGATGTCATCAGCCTCAAACTTCACACAAATGTTCTTTGAGTAAAAGTCATCATATCTACCAGTTTTCAAGTGATTACAGCAAAATTTGCTGCAAACATCTGTTGCAAACGCATTTTTTTATGTTTTTCAACCTGCTGCTAGAGGGCTCTCAAGAATTTTATGACATTTTTCAAAGTTTTGAAGAATACTATCTTGTCAGAGAAAAAACATCATTGAAAGCAATTTCATACCTGTTTACCAATTTTAAATAATAAGGCACTTCTAGATTTGATCATGAGCAAGGGTCACATGATATTACGTACACAACAAAAAATGAAGACTTTTGTATCAGTGGTGACCACAGGTTTTGTTTAAAATTCTCAACATCTCAAAAAGACAAATTTGAGCACGTCTGTCTATTATACTGTTCATTTTGTTTATTGAACACTTTCTTAGATGCTACAAATATTTGCTGAGCTCATATTCTTCTTATTCTTATTGAGAATGTTTCTCATTGGAGGTGGGAGGTCCTTTGTTACACAACATAGATTTTTTTATATTAACTGGATAAAAACAATAAATGATTTCTCAATATTATAGTTTTTGCCTTCAAATCTTTCTGAAGATGACAATGTGTGGCAGCCTTAGAGCTGTTAGGTCTCAGTTCTTAGGAAGCCCTCACTGTTGGTAGTGTTACCGGATGGTCTGTGTCGCCTACAGCTCACTGCCTGGTATGCCCAAATTGTCGGCGTGATCATGGCAGGATAAGGGCGAACTAAGCAACATATAATTACACATAAATAATTCAATAATGATTTCCACTTCATAACTTAAACTTCAACAATCTTAGGCAAAATCGAGTCTTCTCATTCTACCAAAATATCATACAACTTGTCATGAATTTCAATGAATTCTCTGGCATTTCTTTGAAACTATAACTAGTCAGTCACTCTGCAGACATTACTACAAACTAATCAATCAATCATAAACAAAAGAGAAATTATCTTATATTTTTCAACTAAATCTCAGCACTGAATTTACCCTACTTCACTTCTTTTAGCTTAGTTCATAAATAAACTTACAGTTTTGGGACTCCGTTTTAGTTTGAGGAAGGGTCACAGGTTGGGTGCTGCTATACTGGTACCCATGCTGATTCAGCTATGGGCTGATAAATTTGTGCACTGTGTCATTTTTCCAAGCTGGTAAAAGTTGATGATCATTAATAGATAAGAAGCAAGAATCAGCCAAACCCTGGCTATCGTTGGTCTTCACTTCTGCCTATCTTGAATTTTCTCACTCTCTCTCTGACCGTTCCTGTCTTGATCTAATTATTATATAATGAAGCCATGTGATGTTGACTTTTTCCCATGTAGCAGTGCATGCTCCTATTGATTTGAGTCATCTACCCATGATTTAGTTGTGTGACGTGGATCACATGTACATCAGGAATTAACTACATGTATTTTGGCCAAATGTCCCAAATATGTCTCTGAGGAAGCATCCGTGGATAAAACATTTCAAGATATTTTAAAGTTCCATGTCAGATATCAGACTTGAGTCATATGTTAACAGCTGTGGACAGCTAAGTTTAAAGTTTTGAACATAGGGCCTGGGAGGGGATATGTCTCTTTCAACTTTTTGACAATGGGGATGGACCATAGAACCCAGAGGGTTTTGTAGAAACACCCCCCCTCCCCACACACACACAATCAAATACAGATGAAAACAAATTAGAGGCCTGGAGTCAATGCAATATAAAATTATCCCATAAAATTCTAGTTTACAATGGTTGAGTAGTTTGACTGAGGGCTGAAATGCAGCCATGTATATGTAGATATCAACGTTAAATGAGTTTTCTAGCACAGTCTGATATACATGTACCATCATTTTCGGAATATACGCATCCCGTAAAAATCTGCAAATTGAGATTTAAAGCTGGTGTATTAGCCGCACTTGCGTATAAGCTGCGCCTGCAGTGCTGATGTCCAACCATGTAAATCATTGCATGTGCTATGCGGTGAATGGCCAGTACATGTAAAGTATTATATGACACACTTCGATGCTCACTTGACTTTCTTCATACAGTGCTGCCAAACCTCATGGCTGAAAAACTTCAAATGGTATTATTACCTCCATAATACAGGCTATTGAACTTCTCTGAACAATTTCAGTGTCAGAAAATCCCACAAAAACATTTCAGAAGTTCTTTAAACTTCACAAAATATGGAGGGCCTGATGTTTTGATCTTAGGAAGATCTTTCGCGAAGGCAAAATGACAAGTAGACAGGACAAACAAGCAAATGCGAAATCAACCAAGCATGGACAAATGCAGGAGGACAAAAGGAAAGGTCAAGAAAGCTACAGGCTGGATAAAGGGCCAAGGGATAAAGGGGACTGCATGAAAGGCATGGTGGAGCAAAACGGGATGTAAGGTGGGAAGAGATCAAAGAAAAAATACCATAGAAGGAACTTGGCCCCAAGGGAGGCAGGTTATAATCTGCAGACAAAAGAGAGGGAGAGAAAAGAGGGTTAATTAGTAGTTTCCCTCTTGGCTGTTCAGGCCATGGGGTTGTATGGTACAGAGGCATTTGATCCAAAGCTTCTCTGTCTTGAAGCGAACAGCATCTTTGTAGTGCCCAAGTGATTCTATGCCCAGTAAGATCATGTCAGACATAGAATGGTTAGGAAGGTTGAAGTGGTGGCCCACAGGGGTATCTAGTCATTTGGTGTTGGTCTCTCTGACAAACTGTACACTGTGTAAGAGATAAGATATATGACATTAGAAGAGTTACAAGTGAGAATGCCTTTGGTTCTGTGGGTAGTACCGAAGGAGTGTCCAGAAAATGTATTTGATTCCAGGGCATGGTTCTGGCAAACAACACCTGTTAGATTCACACTTGAACGTGCCATGCTGGGAGGGGGGAAGGGTATCCAAAGGGGGCACTTCTGCCCAAAGGATGAGGTCCCGTATGTTGCGGGGGACACCTGTAGGCCACAAGCTGGATGTCTGGCATGGCGGTGGCAAGGCGGTCTGAAGTGTGGAGGATATAATGATCGTCCTTAATTATTCTGTGGAGGGGAGGAAGTCAGCATTTGAAAAGTGGTGACCAAGGGAACCCAGGGGATGGTTTCTTCATGGGGGGTCTTCTCCTTGAATGCAAAACTTCTAGGGACGGAGCAGGCTCTATTGATATAGTGTTAAGCTTGGTGATACCTGTGTCCCCTTACAATCAAATGCCTCTTCAGTTCCTGTTTATGACGGGAGAAATCAGAATTATTAGAACAACTGCATCTCAGTCTGAGTGCTTGGCTGTATGCAGTACCAGTCTTGCAATGTCTAGGATGACAGCTGGATGAGTGAAGATACTGATGGGTATCTGTGGGCTTGGAATACAGGTCAGGAGTCACAAGGTTGTTCTTCTGGATGCTGACATGAGAAAGTTTGCCTGATGGAGGGAATATTCCCAAGTGAACTTAATTGTCCTGTGGACAGAATTGATATGGTTAATGAAGATGTTTAGACTGTCACAGTCACTGGTCCAGATGAAAAATACATCATCAAAGCATCTCCACCAGATCCAAGGGCGGCATGGTGCTGAAGCAAGCATGCACTCTCCAAGGTTACCCATGAAGAGACTAGCAAAGGAGGGAGCCATGTGAGTGCCCATAGCTGTGCCATGTACATGTACCTATAAAAAGCATTTGCCTGTGAAGGAGAAATTGTTCTTGGTTAGTACAAGTCTCACAAGTGTCAGGACATCACTGATGGGGGAGTTTTGTGTCCACTCTTCATGAGGGCAGAGCCGCAGGCACGAATAACTTCTTCATGGGGAATGTCAGTATAGAGGGAAGAAACATCAATGGTCCCAGTGATGGCTGTGCTGGGAATCTGGTTCTTAATGTTTTCCAGCCTTCATAGGAAGTCTGGGGTGTCTTGGATATATAACGGGATCAATGAACAGAGATATGTTCAGTGGGTGATCCATTTGCAGAAACGATGGGCCTCCCTGGATATCCCGCCTTGTGGATCTTGGGGAGTAGGTGAAACCTAGCAGTTCTGCAATCAATGGCGGACAGAAACTTAAGAACTTTTTTTTTTCTGAGATAATTGGTCACATGAATGCATGTCATCCAATACCTGCTGAATCTGTTGTGGGAATGTTCCTGTGGGGTCAGAATCAAGGGGGATATAGTTAGTGTGATTGTTAAGTTGGCGATGGGTTTCACCAATGTACATGTATTGCTGTCGGTCATTAATTACCACCGCTGAACCTTTATCTGCTCCCTTGATGATGGCGTCATAAGTGTGGGAGCACAGGGAGTTGAGTGCTGAATGCTCATACCTGGAGAGATTATCAAGAGGACAGTGACGAAAATGATCAGGGTTATTCACTTGTGAATGAACAGTGTGTGCATCGGTCTCAAGGGCTGGTACATGATTCTTAGGCGGAACCAAGGTTCTGCTGACACGGAGGGGCTCCTGGTTGCATGGAGCAGAATCAAAGGAAAATTTTAAGCTGTGTCCTGTGGAAGTTTTCAGTGAGGTCTTGGCTGAGTTCTAACTGGTTCACTGTGGGGGAAGTGGGACAGAAATTTTAGACCTTTAAACTTGATAAATTCTTGTAAATCATTATTACCTTACTTCTCATACCCAATTAAAAAATTTTTAAAAAGTTCATTTTGCACTTTGGAAAAATTGGAAAATCAGGCCAAAACAAAATTTCATCGGAACTTTGTACCATGTATGTAAATAGAGATTTATGAATCAGAATATTGGGAGTTTGATTAACTTTCACTTTTTGTGAAATTTGAGGTAAAGCGATTGCTCCCATAATACACTAGTGTCAGAGGCAAATATTCAAAGTACCCAATGTTAGGCCTGCGCCACTTTTCAGTACACAATCAAGTGTAAGCAGCTTGCGAAAAAGGGTAGCTATTAAACCTAAACTTTCTTAAGTCTTCAAAATTACTAATTTGGGTGGGCTGGATGAGTGTCCTGCTAGGTATGAAAGCCTTGCTGCAGTTTGTTTGTTTGTTTGTTTGTTTTTTTTTTAACAGTCACCAATTGACTTGTGAAATAATAAACAGCACGGATTACACAACGATAAAACGGACAAAAACAAACGGACGCATCACATGATTTGTGAATGTGAGTGGTGTTTACAAGTCTATTCAGTCCCTCAGGACTGGGTTCCTTTATTTCAAGCATGTAAGTAGAGCAAAGGTAAACGGCAACCAATGAAAACATGACTGCCTTGTCCCGGTGTCCGTAGAGCACCACGCTGCTTGCGTGCATGGCTGGCCGGCCAGGCTAGGCTGCGCTGAGGCATGATGTGGCATTTAGTGACTAAGTATAAGTTGCATGAGACATTTTTCAGTGTGAGAATCAACTTATAAGCCATGGCCTATATTCCAAAATTACAGTAATATAAATTACTATGTATTTATTTTCTAGTGAGAGGTTGAGAGCAGTGGAGGTGTTATCTCAGAAGCAATAAAGGAGATTTTCCAAAGAGGGGGAAAGGGGGTAGGACATGAGGGATTAACGTGTCATATCAGATTACACAGCCAACTTGTCATGGGCAGCAGCAATGGAACGGTTTTAAAATAGTGAGGGGGAAGCAAGCCCCGGCCATTAGACTGCAAAAAATATAATTGTGAAGTTGCAATATACCTCCAATGTCTCGTAGGCCTTTAAAGTGGGGTGGGGGCAAAATTACTACCTTTTCAAAGGTGGGGGACAATGCCCCCCCCCAGCCCCACCCCTGTTCTGCCGCCTGTGGTCATGGGAGTAAATAAGCAAGTAGGTGTCATCAGGGCAGTGTCTGACAGACATTTTGAAATGCAAGCTGGGCTTTTGGGGGTTTGCCAGCCCTCCAGAGGGCAGCAGACCTTTCCAAACCATTTGTCAGGAAGGGTATTTTAGTTCTGAAGTCACTTGACATCCTATGATAATGTACTGTTTCAAAATTTCTTAGCCAAAAATGACTAATTTTAAATTATGTTCTTTTTATTTTTGGAAAAACTGTAAGACTTCTAGAAAACATGTGTAGGCCTTTTCTGTGTTCAGTTTCAAAGGTATCCTTTCTGCAAGAAGCTTTTTTAACCACTTGCTGCTGGGTGGTTTTAAAAATGCAGTGCACATATATGGGCCATTTTCAAAATTTTCAGTTTGCAAAATTCTACAAAAATTCATTATTTCATTTAATGGACGTTTACACAAATGACAGTTTGGTGGCTACCCTAAGCTGACAAGCAACCTCCATTGACTCCTGAGTATTTTGACCAGGCCTGCCGCCCTGTAAAGAGAGCCCAGAATTGTGAGGTGCTACGTAATTTCCTATGTTCCCCGGGGCTTCCGTTAGCGTACGTATTGGCGTATTTTACGCAATGAAAATGGAAATTACGAAAATAACGCAAAAAACACATTCATTTTGACCCTCAATACTTTAAAAACGTTACGTTTTTACTGTAGGATATCAAATACGTTGTAAGGGCAGCTGCTTAGCCGTATCATGCCACTCAATCATGCCAGTTCTTCGTCCTCACGGCTTGATGGCAAGCTTTCCACTCGCTCGACCGAGCGCTCACTCGATGTCGCTCAGTAAAAAAGCACGGCGACGTGCTTGATGTCTCACTATAGTGCGTGTGTACGTGTACATGTGCAATACAGTGTGCTGCAGCGGTACGGAATGCAGCTGTTCATGTAAATGGCGCCTGCGCGGTGTGCACTTTGGATTTGATTACATCAAATTGGTACTGATCAAAACATTGTTATGCCTTGCGTGAAGCACAGCCCACACAGCATGCAGTGCCATCCGATGCATTGATAAAGTGATCGATCGTTCAAAAATAGCCCTCTTGCGGCCACATTAGTGTTGTCAAAATGACGTACAACTTAAATTGTCGGAGCTCTTCCACAAAACTAGCCATGACATCGACAATGACTCGCCTTCCAATGTCGTCAGGAGCATCCTCGCCGATCTTATTGAGAAGCTGCCCTTGCAAGCACTACCTAACTTGTCTTATGTTTAAGATGACAATGTAAGCCATATCTCATGTTCTGAGTTTGATTTCATAATGATTTCTAAAATAAAATAAAAAAAAAAAACCTCCTTGCTTTCACTCCAGGAAGTGAAATACTTCCAGATTTCTTACCTCAGGAGTTGCAAATATTCCTTTCTACAAAAGAAGTGAGTCTAATACTCCTTTGTCAAAAAAGTTAATGAAAGCCCTGGTTCCCAGTGAATGCGAGTGGTGTCTTTTCAAATGCGGCTGGATTAGCGTGCAGTGGTACTGTGTCGCTAATCCGCAGGCACACTATGCCCAAAACAGTGGTATACTGTTTAAAAACTTTGACGGATTACCTTTGAAAAATGTAAGCCAAAAAATGATGGCAATTCCCAGCAGCAGGTCTTTTGTTCTGAGTACTGTCTTTTGTTACACAGACCAGCTCTTTTGTCCGAAACGGGGTTTCCTGGCAGCAAGTGGTTAACCAGTGCACACTAGTGAATGTATAAACCGTAGTGGTTTCCTTGTATAAAAAAAAAGCTCTGCCAATTTCTATACACACTAGCAATGGACAATCACATGAACACACTCTTCAGCCCTTCCTAACAACAGTGTTGTATTGGAGTCCATCACAAGTCTTTTCATAAGTCCCTTCTCAAGTCCAATCACAAGTCCCTTCACAAGGCCAGTCATATAAGCCCGTAGGCTGGGGGGGGTTGAGGGATTCAAACGAACCCCCCTTGCTTCTGAGTTCCGCTTGTTGGTAGTCTTTTTTTGTGTGTGTAGTGAATATTTTAAATATACCGTAATATTGGCATACATACCACGGCTGCGTGGATTCTCAAGCTCAAGGTGACCATGATTTGCATATTAATGAGCCAATCTCCAGTCATATGTACCATCAGGAAGTTCCAGCAAATATCCACATTTCAGGTGTCTCAAAGGGATAAAGTCAATGTTTTTTTTGTTAATTTTATTCAATATTGAAAACTACAGTGTACAAGTCTTACATGCAACCTTTGGTTTGTGACATGCAACTTTTCAGTGTTGTATTCCAAAGCTCATGGTGATAAACCTTTGTATAAAAATATGTGGTCACAGTACCAAAAGTTCCACTTTTTGGTTTGATGACCCCACCTTCTCTGGTTAGGCAACGGGCCTGTCATAAGTAACGGGTGAACGATGACAAAAGAATGCTTTTGTCATAGCTCATTTGAATAGCTTGTGAATTGGGTTAAGACTGAATGACTTGTGATGGACTTGAATACAACACTGCCTAACAATTGTACAAATGGCTCTCAAGCGTAATCGTGTGAGGTGTGCCAATTAATCATGGCAAGAGTCTCATTCTCAGGTATTTTGTCATTTAACAAGTTTGGATTTTTGGTTTAGAAGTTTGTGCTGCATCTGCAGTTTTAAAGGAGACCTGGAAGGGCAACCAGCAACCCAGATAAAGTGACCAAGGGAAGTACTGGTACAAGGGTAGATGCAAAAGATTATCACCGTCCTCTTAAATTGTTAGATTCTTCATAGTAGATTGCAAGTGAATAGATCAGTAAATTAGACTGATTCATAAGTCCTGGATAAAAATGGGGGTGAGGCAGAGAGGAAAAAAAGCAAGATCACAGCCTTCTCCTTGTTGTATCCATCGTTTGTCAACATGAAACAGAGCTGTAGGTTTGTAATTCTGGGTTCATAATTCTAACCATTTTACCCTGACCCCCTTTTTTGTGCTTCCCTTTTTCATTTTTTTTTGGGGGGGGTGACATCCTATAGGTCCAGGGGTCCAGGAAGCCTTCAGGTTATGACTGGTCTATGTCCATCTCCTCTACCTGTCAGATGCTGGCATTCCATCCCCTTTCACTGAGATTGTGCAGATCTCATTGAGAGAGAATTTGAAACAGACATGAATGCATAAGATTGATGTGGGCAGCAAGAAAGAAAAAGGGGAGAGGGTTTACTTTTGTCAGGGGTATGTAAGGAGGGCTTTTAAATCCTGTACAAGCAAACATTTGAAAACTCCTTGTATCTTTCTCCTTACATGTACATGACTTTGTGTAGATGTATAATTTTTCTAAACACAGCATTTCTGTGGGTCTAATATCAATCTAAAATTTGCCCTTTTTTGACCAATGAAAGGTTTGACAAATTTTCTCCACATACATATTAAAAGCTAGTGGTAGGTTATGTAAAAGAAAGTACAAGAATACTCCTATAGAGAGTGATTTTCAGCAGCCATATTTATGCCTTTGTACCCCAAGTTATGAAACAAAACAAAAAAATCATTGCTAATCAATTGGTAATGTAGTCCATGTACATGCCACTGTAGGGATCCTGAAATTTGCCAGTGAATCGTATTTTATTTGTAACATGAGGACAAGAACAAAATAGTTCTGCTTCTGGTTACAAGTCTCTTAATTAAAAGTAGGGTCAGTAGGTCGGAAATTTTCCTTTTTGGGTCGCTATTTTCGTGCTGATTGAATGGCATCACTGGGGACGAAAGCTTTCAACAATTGTCACAAAAAGTGATAAAAACTTTCCTTAATCAATGTAACAATTTCTACAGTCGACAATTCATAAGAATTATGGACAATTCACACCACTGTGCACAATGCTAGTCAGGTAATCATGATGGCAAACTGGCCAATGATGTTTGTGTATCACATCGCAAGCATGCGTGATGCATCCAGATGGGTGGTCAATAAACCTCGTGCTGCAGCAGGACATTTTTGAGGAAACAAGATCGCTTCAACTATGAGCAAAACAACCTCAAATTTAACTCGTGAACACAGAAAATGCATTCATAGACAAGAGACCAAGTCCTGTGAATTAACTTGCAGAAATCTCCTTGCAACATTGATTTTTTCAACCTTCTTTCAACCTTCTGTACTGTAACAATGCTATTTCAGCTGGGAGACTGGTTGCCACATTTCAATCCCGCATTCTTTTGCATGGGCGTGGTGAGGCGGGAATCAGCACAGCATTGCTGTAATGCAATAAAAACTTGTGTTGCAAGGGAGATATTGATATGTGCCAGTTTTATCAGGCTTGATTCCTCTGAATAGGATTCAAAACGAGAAAAACCAACGTCGTTGGAGTTGGCCTTTAAGGAGAAAACAAGCATTTTAATGTGAAAAAGGTTGTTCAGATTTGTATTGTGAAGACAGAAAAGACAACATGATTTACAACTTTATTTTTACAATTTTAAAAAATTTGTTTTTCAAACTTGCTACCAAAATTTTTTTGGTCGTGCCAAAAAATTAGGGTCGGTTTGGAAACCAGAAGCAAAAGTTGTTTTTGCCTGAGGAGTAAAATGATAATGTTTTCTGTCATCCAAATCAACTTGGTCTTTCCACGACAGCCTTAAATTTGACCAAGTAGAAGAAAGTAGTCTGCTTGAGATTTGGTGTTCATTGAAGCACACCCCTGAAGGGAAGTGGGTGGGCATGACTGTACCTGTGTGAAGGGTTACACCCCAGTCAGTAGGCAGCCCTCTGGGAAATGAGAATGGGACAGTGAGGGATAGGTCTCAGACCCAGTGGAGCAGGTTGTGTGTATTGCATGATGCATAGCCGTCGGAAGGGGAGGGGGCGGGGGGCACGGCAACCCCCCAAACATTTTTGAGATGCGAAAAAAATAAAAGCATACTAGTGAATAGCCTCCCCTTGAATGTTCGGTCCAGCACATCTCTCAGCTCTTTCAAAACGGCAGTCAAGAGACATGTTTATAACCTTACGGTGTGAGCTTGTAACTTTTGTGGCGCCATGAGCACCCATTTCTCGGTTGATTTAAGCACTTTATAAATGCTCATTATTATATTTACCAATAGGTAATTTGGGAGACATTTTGTGGTCAATTTTTCAGCATTAGAGAGACATTGACTTTTAGGGAGACATTTCAGTGTCTCCCTATTTTCAAACTACCAGAAGGAGGCCAAATTTTAATGTCCAAATTTTGAAAGATGATAGATTAGGATCTAAAATGAAAACATTCAAAGTTTGGTTCAGATCAGATAATGGAATATTGAATTATGGGACAGTAAAGTTGGAAACATTTTGTGCACGTTCTTATGGGAATGTCTCCCTATGACCAGGCTCTTTGCCCTCATCCTGGACATTGATGAGTTAATCATCACTATCAGGGATCTGATCCATCACTATTACAGTGACTTGATGTGAATTGCACATGCAGAAGAGAGGCATGCACATACGTGTACATATTGCATTGATTTGATGCAAAATAGTGGACTTGATACTGTTACCCTGATCACTTAATTCTTCGCAGTGTGAAATGTCTACTGCAACACATGAATGCATGTACAGTACATGTGTATGCATAAACACATGCAAAACCCACAACCTCCATGCTCATTTATCAACCAACATTTCATACTGTTCCACTTTCAACAACTTGTACTTTTTTGTGGGGGGGACAAATGTACTCTAAATTATTCTGACAAAAAAAGGAGAAAATTTCAGACTCCTCCAAGTGTAATTTCAAGAATATTATTCTGTATTAGCTCATTAAAACACTTCGTGGCACAAGTCACTACCCCACCAGGCATTGCTGCATTCATGCTTACTGTGTTCATCTCACAGTGATGTCACCAGTCTAGTAATAACACAAGATTCGATCTCACACTTCAGATCTTGGCCAAGTTTGCTTTTGAAAGGATATGCCTTTTATTTCTCTAGTCCTCTCTTTTAGTCAATAAATCCATTGTAGTTTGGTATTTGGATTGCCAGTCTATAACCTTAATTGACAAAATATTGTAAACCTTTTAATACCCCTGTAACATAGCTGAACTTCAGATCCGTTGCTGCCGTTATACTTGAAGGATAATCCAAGGAGTTCTTTATATTGCCTGGAAAGTATTAACTAAAGAAGATAAGATAAGAGTTAAGATAAGTTAATTGAAGTGTTTGTCTTCCTCTGGAAGCCATCAGGCTTCATTTATTGCTCATCCTCAAATGATACAGAACAACTAATTACTAATGTACCTTGCAAAGGTACTGAATTTATTTTAAGGAGGATGAATTGAAAGTACACATGAATACAATGAGGACTGACCAAATTCGAATTAGAATTTCAATTAGTTAGGTTCAAAATAACCCTTTTCTTGGTGTTTAGCGAGAAGAAATCTTTTTTGAATGGCAACATTTTTCCTTTACAATAAATTTTTTCAGGCTTATTATAATGGGTCAAAACATCTAAGTTTGTTATGGAAATCAGATCCATACTCACTTTGCATCTTAATTTCCAAGTAACAAGATGAAATTTGCCAGTGAGAAAAAGAGCCATTGCATTTACCGCTTTTTCCTCTCCAAAATTCTGTTACTGTCGTTCAACACAGAGTAAGCGTTGTCATATTTCTGAATAAGGCTCTCTACAAAATTTCATAAAGCAGTGTGTTAATAACAAGACAAAAAATGTGTTTTATCATTTCCTTGGCATCTTTACACAAAACTCACCGATCCCCATTTTATACAAAGCTGGCAAAATTCTATGCATAAGTTCAAAGCAAACATCTTTGATGTCTTGACATAGCAGAGAATACCAACTATTTTCCATATTTTCTTCTAGGAAGGACCACTCAGCCAAAGTAAATGCTCCATTAAGACAAAAACAGGCCTTTCACTCAGTTACTGGAATTAAAATAATTTCTTGAAAACTTGTGAGAGCTGACACAAGTTACGGACTAACTAATTTTTGATGCACTGATATTCCACCAGACATTAAATGCAAAACAAACACAACTGTTGTCCATAAGTGGGATCTTAAACAAGAGAGGACCACAAGAAGTGCATATCATATTGTCTTGCTCAAACCAACTGCACAATTTTCAGAGTTTTGTAGGAAGGTTTGCATCATACAGGTCTTGAGTAGATGTTAACTTTTATTGAATGGTTGTCCTGACTACCAAAAATCCACGGTGCCATTGCTACCAAAGGTAGTTTTTCCAAACTTTACCGGTGTGATTACTTTCATATCACAATGAAAGTCACCCATAGACTTCTATGCACTCGTGACCATTACAGACTTAAGTACCACTATTTTCACTTCACCAGATTACTAATTAAGTGATTTTACCAAGGTTTCTTTAGATACAATTTCAGTACTTTCGTTAAAATGCAAACCTTCTCACAAAATTTAACGTAACGATCAATGACTTCTTTACACTGACAGGAACACTATATAAATGTAAGATAATACCACCCTGAAAATGAAGTTTCCAAATATAAACTCAGTCTCCTATTTTCTCCAATTTTTAATTTCTTCAGAAGAAAAGAGATTTCCATGCAGTGACTGTCAGGAAGTATTTCGTTCTAAAGTTGCCCTCAGACGTCACCAGAAATATGCCTGTCAGAACTCCAGTGCCATCTTTACTGCCCAACAGTTCCACAACCACCAAGGTACACTTCCCACAAACATACAATCTGTTTTTGCTGGTTGAAATAGCTTCAGCAAAATTATTTTCCAGGCAAGTCAAGTGGGACAGTATCCCAAGGCCTTTAGCATGCCAGTGTAGATAGACAACATGTTACCACCATACAATCAGGTGGAATGTGTAGTGGCAATCTGGTTTGTTGCTGGATGGACTGGCGCTGTCAACAAGTTCTAACTTGTGTTCATTATTCTTCTCTCTAGTCACCAGTGTGAAATCTGATGGAAGTGAGTCTGCAGCAGATGGGCTAGAGGAGTCCAAGAGGTCCTCAAGTAATGACTCAGAGGAGGAAGATAGAGGGGACTGCAGTGAATACCGAGCTAACCGGGACTTCCACTGTGACAAGTGCCCCAAGAGCTTCCACTGGAAGTCCAACCTGCTGCGGCACCAGAATGAGCATAGCAGTGACCACCAGTTCCCCTGTGAGCATTGTGACAAGACATTCTCAGACCCAAGCAACCTGCAACGCCACATACGCACACAGCATGTTGGTGCCCGCAGCCACGCTTGCCCTGAGTGTGGTAAGACCTTTGCCACCTCCAGTGGTCTGAAGCAGCATACCCACATCCACAGCAGCATCAAACCCTTTATCTGTGAAGTCTGTCTCAAGTCGTACACCCAGTTCTCCAATCTGTGCCGGCACAAGCGTATGCATGCCGACTGCCGCACTCAACTTAAGTGCAACAACTGCAGTCAGATGTTTGCCACTGTCACCTCCCTGAACAAACACCGCCGCTTCTGCCATGGCAACCAGCTCCTGAACAACCAGATCTCCACCACTCAAGCTGCCAGTGTGCCATCAGTAGTCCGTAATGGAAGCTGTCCTGTAATGACCCCCAACCCTTCCCTAATTGGGGTTGGTATGCTGGGAGCAAATAACCCTCTGCACCCAGCCAACCTGGCGCACCTCTGGAATGCCAATTTACATTTAACCCACCAGGCTCTCTTACAGAATAATCTCCTTGGCTACCCAGGTTCAGATAAGACCCCCCTTCCTAGCCATCCTTACTTCATGGGTTACTCTCCGATGCCTACCCAGTCACCTCTTTTACCCAGCAACTTTAACAAGCAGAACCACACCTCAAGAAGTGGGAGTGGGGGAACAAGTCCCAATGGATCCATTAACTCTGCTGATGACTGGCTTAAGCATTATACCTCCACTGTCAGTCCAAGCATGTGTGGGATCCAGCCTGCTGATGGACACCCAGCAAAAATGAGGAGGGATTACAATGAGAAAGCAGAGAGTGAAGTCAGTGATGGTAGCGATGTGTCCAATGTTAGCACCCCTACAGGCAGTGACCTGGATTCTACCTCTGGCAGTGACCTTGACTCAGACAGTGAAGGTAACACAGAGAACAGGGCCCATCGAAAAGTAGCCCACCGGCACAGCACCAACAGGAAGGAATCACAGCCCCTAACACAACAGGCTGCAGGGAATGATGGAAGATTGGAGAATAGAGTAACAGCTAGTGAGCCAATGAAAGCCATTGCATCCATTGCCGAGAAATATTTTGGTGGGGCTTGTCCCGAAAATGGTTTGATGAAGTCACAAATAAAGAGCAATGGTCAAAGTGTTGACAACAGGCTCCGACATGAAGCTCGCTTCCATCTGGACAGTCAGAGTGTCAACAGCATCCAGCAAGAGTCTCCCTTTGATCTCTCCAAGAGGAGATTGGGAATTGTCCAGCAGCATTCAATTTCCCATTCAACAGGAGAAGAGCCATTAGATCTTAGCCTCCCCAGGCGCAAACGAGTGTCATCTGTTGAGAACCTGCCCATTAAAAAATCTGAGTCCCACAGCCCCCTTAATCACAGCATTGGGAATGACAAGACCCTAACTGAGCCCTCCAAGGGATCAGACCTGTATGCAAAGCCAATGCCCCTGGTTATGCCAGATCCAATCTATAGGGTTAATGGGGATATGCTCCCAACTAAGTTCATGCGCATGGACTACAGTCATCTTTTTCCCAATGCTGCCTTTCAAAACTTTCGTAAATTTGATCACTACCATGCAGAGAAGAGCCTGACCAAGTCAGGCCTTAGTCCACCCCACCGCACCTACCCAAGTACGGTACTGTACCCTAGTAGTGGAGAGAAAATGATTATGAGGAGCAAGGATCGCTACACCTGCAAGTACTGTGGGAAGCTCTTTCCACGATCGGCCAATCTGACTCGCCATCTCCGAACCCACACAGGAGAGCAGCCCTACTCTTGCAAATACTGCGACCGATCTTTCAGCATCTCCTCCAACCTTCAACGCCATGTTCGCAATATCCACAATAAGGAGAAACCCTTCAAGTGCCCACTTTGTGAGCGCTGCTTTGGGCAGCAGACCAATCTTGATCGGCATCTGAAGAAACATGAGAATGAGCGAGCTGAGGAGATTGCATTGTCCACAGCGGCTGAACATGACGTTATCATAGCTGCCCGCCTGATGGCCAAGACAAAATCCTTCAAGGAGCCAAATGACCTAAATGAGAAAGATGAGTCCTATTTTGATGAGATCAAGAATTTCATTGATGATGCCAAGGAGAAAGAGGCCTTGCGACGGAAGTTGATGGAGATGGAAGCCACAGCAGCAGTCATAGCCTCCAAACAGGTCCAAAGTCCATCTGTCTGCAGTTCATCAACAGAAGTGAAGGAGGGTGAACATAGGCCAGAAAAAATGGAAGATGACAAAGGCGGGCCAGAGGATAATGAAGAAAGTGATGGGGGGGAAGACAGAGAGATGGAAGATGTTGACAAGGAAGGGGATGAAGAAGCACAGGAAGTTCAAGAGGAAGAAGAGATAGTAATCACCCCTGAGAAGAGAGATGAAACGACGGATCCAACCTCCATCGACAGAGATCACAGTATTCCTCAAGAGGAGGACATGTCTGACAGCATGAATGAAAGTGAAGATTTGAGTGATGGGGAAGAAGTCTCCAAGTCTCCAAGTATCACCTCTGATGAAGATCCCCGCATGGAGCAGTGTGCTTCAGATGCTGTCCCAGTTGACTTCGGCCTCCCAAAAAGGGCATCAGTGTTTGCCACTACTCATGAGGCCCCCCAGCTGCCTGACGTTGACATCTTGAGAGAGGGGAGAGCCAACCTTACTCGCCATTCCAAACTCCAAGCTTATTCTCTCATGATGGCACTGTCAGATGATGAATCACGGAGAGGGGATGGGGCACGAAGGTCTCTGCATTCAACTCACCATACTGCTGTTCACACTGCCACATTGGTTTAAGCAGGTATTTTCAAAAGGGTGGAGTCCAAGAGCCATGACGCACCTTCAAAAGTCTTAAAATTTTTTAAATATTCAATCTTGAATAGCTAAGTTCAGTATCACCTCTATTTTGTTGTTTATAGTCATGTGAAGTAGATGATTTAATGTGACAAAAAACCCAAATCATTCTAATGGCAATGCTCCAATTTCTGGACCTTTTGAAAGCTCAAACATCTCGTACAGTCCACTCAAGCAAAAATACCACCGATCTAATATGTGACTGACAGCTGGATGAAAGCCCACCTTATTCAGAGATGCCATTCGCTGGCAACTCCAGTAGTTGAGTATATTGTAGTCAATTAATGTGTTAAATGAGTTATTCCAACTAGAGATTGATTTGTTTTTATCCACCTTAAATGTATTTTCAAGAGTAATCAAGAAAGCAAATTGTCTATTTAATGGGTCTATGAATGAATGATCAATGACAATGTTATTCAAAAATTAATGAATGGGATATTCTTGTTACCACACTATATCATAAATGATTGCTTAATGCTAAATTGTACATGTACATACATGAGATTAGTGTATCTCCTTAAACTAAGTGTCAACTTTCATCAAAGCTGTATTTCTTTGAAATTCTGCACAGAAAATTACATTGCCTTTTACAATTGAAGTACATTATTTAGAGCAAAGCAGTAGTTTTTAATGATTTAAATGCAGTAATTTTTATAAGAGTTTGTTGAACTGATTACTTGATTAGTTATTAAATAGTTTATATTTATGTTTCTTGTTGAAAAGAAACATGCAGAAATGAAGTCATGATGCAGAAAAACTGTAGATGCAGAAAAATTGTAGTTTTGCTATGTTGACAGTTGACTAAAAACGAGATATATGCATCTTTGCTGTCAGGAAGACTTGGTATGCGTGATCTCATATAAGACTTGTAGGTCTGCATGGTGGACGTGAACAAAGTATTGAAGGTTTGCAGTCACGCCATGGAAATTCATCTCTATTTGAGTTGTGCGATCTTAATTCACATTCCCTGAGCAGTTGGAATCAAAGAGTGCTTTTGTAAGTATCCATTGTTGCCATGGAGTTTTCAATTTGCTTGGTTATCTGGGCCAAAGTCTCTGTGGGTCATGCACCCCGAAACCATGTTGAAGGCACAGATTTTCTGAATTTGCCATCACTTGAAATATGATTTCTTTAAAAAAATGTCATTGCCAAATGTACAGGGTGTAGAGAAAAGACTCAGTTATATTAATTCAAATGGAAAAGTGAATAAAACTAGTAGAAAAAGAGGTAGTTTCCCCAGGGATACTAGTTCAGGAAATTCCGTCCTCTCGAAAAAATGGAACTCAAATTGCAGAGAGAAGTTTGTGTATGGTACAATAATTATTGTCAATTTTGTATCTGTCATACAACTTGTACAGGGCTGGTTCAGCAAGAAGCTCTTTCTTTGTGATAGTTCCAAGTTAAATTTCGGGGACTAAATTTTGTGGAGAACATACATCGACTTGGGGCAGATTGCCAACATCAGTGTTAGTTGTAAGTTTCTTGAAACTGATATGTGTGAACATTTTCTTGTACCAAACAGGCCAAAGAAAGGTTTAACTTTTCACAGCATTAATTAACTACTATTTAGAATTAGAGAGAGAGAGAGGGAGGGAGGGAGAGAGATGCTCTTTTTAAATTCATTTTAAGTGTGATGTAAAAAGTAAGTTAACTGTATATACTTCGTGCACAGTGCAGGTTTTTTTCTACCTTGTTAATGTAAAAATGACAGTTTGTCAGATTGTTACATTTTCAGCAGATGTTTCTGCATTATCTTTGAGGGAGGGAGAGAGACTTTTGTCATAGGTGACAAAAACATTTGAGTGTTCCATTTAATATATGACGGCAGTGTGCAAAGAGTGAATAATGACAGCCGAATGGATATTATGCTTTTTACGTATTGACGAGAGATTTGAGGGCATTGGGTGTTGCCATGGTTTCAGTGATAGTAATCAAACTAAAACCAGAGCCCCATAAGTCAGTCAGAAATCCGACAATTGAATTTTTGTTTGCAGAACGCAGTATTAAACAGAGCATTCACTTTTTAGTTAACTGTAATACCCTATGAAATTAAGGTATAGCTTATGTTGTGAGCAAAGCTTTGTTACTCATGTTCAGAAATGTCTTTACATTGTCACATATTCAGTTGTCATTTTTAAATTTGAAAAAGCGTTTATTTTGTAGGATTAATTTATTATGGCATCCTGAACAACTGGAATATTTAGAAGAAACTTAGGTTTTATTCGGATTTCTTTTTTACATTTCTTTTTTTTTGTTAATCTGAGAGCCATTCAGGGTGTGTGGTGTGCATTTTACTTTGCATATACTGCCAACCATAGTGCACAAAGTTTATTTTTATGATCGTTGCTTGTCATTTCATATGCTGCGAAACATATTTTGCTTTTATGTACAGTATACGTTTTTCCCTTCAGTTTATGTTTTTGCCTTCTGATGCGGCATTTATCTTTGTTTTCCTTGTATTTAAAGACAGTACCCTGCCAAATTAGTAATTCTTATAAACACAGACAACTTGTCACATATATCTCCTTAAAAGGCTAAAATTGAACAATTATTTTTGTTTTCAAGAATATTCAACATATCCTCCCTTTCTGATTGTGTTTCCTACAAAAGTGAACAAATTTTATTACCTATTATTAATGTTGTCAAAGCATGAATTGTTGTAGAATTTTTTGGCAGTTAGCCCATCCTTTCATCAAGGTCATTATGGTTTGAGCTGACAGTTGACTAAGCGGCAAAGATAGGACTAGATAGACTGAGCAGAGACTACAGGTACGTAGTCCGAGTGATGAAATCACTTAGTCTTTTTAGTACTCGTTTCCACTAAGTTTGCTTTGTAGCCTCACCACTTGCTCAAGTTAGTGATATTCAAATAAACTTTAGGTAGCATCAACAGTGGCGGGTGGGGGGCAGTTATAAGTGACCATCAGGCATCAGCCCCTGATGGACAGATCCATTAAAACCTGCCTCATTATAAAGCCTGCCAAAATGTTGGNAATGTTGGGGGGGATGCCTTTCCAGTTGAAAGGGTCGGGGGGGGGGGTTCTGCCCCTCTTCCATCATCAGTTGGTAGCACAGTTCCATTCTGTTAATTGCTCATGAGACATATTGATAGAAAATGTCTCCAAGCTCACTTCTAGCAAGCCACCTCAGTACTACAACTTGCAAAAGAATGGGAAGAACTGCCCTGAATGATAATGATGTAAGAAGTATCAGAACATTTTTTCAACTCATTAAGAGCTTTATATTGTTATTTTTGCAGTAGGATCTTAACTTTATGATAGGCAGAATAAACTAATGTGCCAAAAAGGACCTTTGGATAGTGTCTACATTGGTACCTGCCCTCACCATTACATGAGTTGCATTTCTCGAAAGATTCACTTTCTTCGTCATAACAGAAATGAATTTCTGTTTAAAATCAATGCATTACTGATTCATGTATTCATGAAGTGCTGTTGATTCGTTCACACTTTTATTATATAGCAGGGATGAACAATCACTGAAGTTTATCCAAACTACAGAAATGTGATAAAATAAACTTAAAAGTTCACCACCTGTGGCATACTTGAAGTTAGTCAAACAATGCTTAAGTCTTAAGTAGCCAGTAAAAAGACAAATTCCAGTATCAACTCGTTCTGGATAGGTCTAATCATATTGGTTGTGTGAATGTTAGATTCAGAAAGAACAAATCTGAAAGCCACTGTTTTCATTTAAAATAATTTGGAAACATACACACAGAATTATTGCATGAAATCAAATTAGGCTAAATGATCATTTGTATATATAACTGTATTATAACTGAGTAATGTTCAGTCGCTTAGTTAATCCTCTAAATGAGTAACACAAGTTATTCATTCTGGACACATTTACTCAGTTGTCAAGAATTCGTTATTGGAATTGTTTATTTTTGTCAGATGTTTATGTGGTACTTTGTTTGAATACGTACATTCCAAACTGTCTTATTGTATATCGAAGGGCTCACATTTTTGTCTATATCAGACAGTGTGACAGTTCCTGTGAAGAGTCAAACTGAAATATTGAGCTTATCCTATGCTATTACTGTGCATGCCTCACCACATGAGGGTAAGACCTTTTAATGCATGTGAAAATTATGTTGTATGCTCTTATTCTGCAAATACCACACCAGAAACAATACGTAGTACATGATAAAATTTGGAAATACTACCAGAATTGTAACATTTTCTTTCAAAGAGACGGATACACGAACATTGCCTCTGTCTGGATTCATTACAGAATGTACTGAATTTGAATACTAGGGACGTTTTGTTTGTTTAGTTTGCATTTGTTTTTATAATAGTTGATTCATAGTTTTGTCTATATCTTGTCAGAATTGAGTAATCTTTGCACATTATGGGTTGTTTTCCTAATTGAAGCAGTGACATGTATACCTCGTGTCAATTTACACAGATGCGTGGTAATCGAATGCCTTGGTGAACAGTGAAATGCAGCATATTTTACGTGAGTTTAAGACCAGCTCTTAACGGGAATAAATTTAAGACCAACCAAACACATATTTATTCCCATTCAAAAATATTTAGTCAGAGAGTCAAAATAAGTCAATATACGATAAATTTTCAAGGATTTTGTTTGAAGAATTTTACTTTCATTTTCTTGAACACCCTGTCCATTTCTTTAGTTTTCACGAAGAGACAAATTTGTCTTCCATAGATATGTTGGGGGAAAAAAGGGCAAAACTCATTTCGCAGTTTTCACAAAGAGACTAATTTGACTCCAGAAATGTATACAAACATAGCAATTTTGCACCTGGCATGCGCTATGGCAAAAGGGGCATACTGTGTGCCCTTTTCATGAAGAGACAAAAAGCCACACAAATTTTACATTTTCACAAACAAATGTGGTTGTTTTTAGAAAAAATTGACTTCTATAAATTTTATTTTGTACTTTGTGTCATTTATGATCCCCTCTTTCATGGAGTAGCATTGGTTAGGTCAAAGGAATACTAAATACTTTGAAAATAAGCATTTGAAAAAGAGACCAACTTGAAATGCAATTTTCTTGAAACCTAGGTTTTACTCACTGGTGAGACATCGTCTTGCAATGAAACTGACAATTTGCTTGCTGGTGTTGATATTCAGGCAACTAGCCAATCAGTAACACAAGTCTTTGTGAAATTCAGCTGCCAGCTAATGGCAATGTTCACACTGCAAAAAAGGTACATTTTCTTCCATTCCAGCCTGGATGGAATTCACAGTTAAAGAAACTGAGTGTCCAGAATGTCTCTTAACTGCTGCAAAGTTTACATGGTTGAGCAGTCTTTGTATCCCACCGTGGAAATCTTGAACTTTTTTTTTTGTTTCCTCCCCATTGCGTGATTTTGTGGGTGTGTTAACCCAATTGTAAAGTGGTGTAAATAAACTAAAATACAATCCTAAAAGCTTACTCTTTGTCTTAGCAAAAAGGATGTCAAATTTGGCAAGGTGGATGTTCATCTTGCCCTAATTTAACTTGAGCTTTTTAAACACTGCAAAAACCTTTCATGAAATATTAGTTTTTTTTAAAGCTTAGCTACTTCAGTTCATAGATAAGTAATGCCAGGATATGTAGGATAAGAATATGAATTATGAGAATAAAAATATTCTGTCAAGCAAGCGTCATAAAGTTCATTTCCCTGAATGTTTTGTTTTGTTATGAATTTGTTTGGAACTGGTTTCTTTTTACATTTTGTCCATTCATAATTGAAGGTCATCCATCTGTCAACCATTGGTACAGAACTTTCAACTCTGTAGACCATTGTGTAGATGGACACAGTCAATTACTTACGCATGCTAAAGGATTCCATTGATATGAGCAATGACAGGCGAAATGTTAAAAGGAAAAGTACTCATGGAGGAGTCTGGATTGTGTAAAAGTCACCTAACGATTAAAAAAAGTGCAAAATAACTTTAAAAATCTTCAGCCCTAAAATTTCTTGAAAGCATGGTATGTAAATGTGCAAAACTGTGTACTTACATCTAATTCTGTTGTGATATCCATTTTTGATAAATTGACAGTTGGTTCCATTATTCACAGGCTGGCAAAGTTGAGTTTTATTCACACTTCAAAATAATGCACACACATTCATTCCTTACCCCAGAATTTGATTTTGTACTCCATCCATTTGCTCCATGCAATTACCAAAAAAAGGTACACAATTTATTAAAAATTGACTGTTGTTGAGAATGTAATCCTTGCTGCACCATTTGGGTACCAGTACTTATCCATGCCTTGATTAATGCCCTGGAATTAACTGCTAACAGGAAGTGCCAGGATTCCTTAAGCTAATGAACACCCAACACCAGTAGCCAGTTACTTAGTCAATTCTCAGCGATTAGACCCAATAAAGCAAATCTATGTCCAGTTTGTATGTTACATTTTAACCATTATTTTGGGTAACTTGCCCCCCTCCTGTCAATATATTTGCCAGAGAACACCACATGACATTGAAGCAGTGGTTATACTCTTGATACTCGATGCTGGAAAATTTTGCATGCTCATTACTTTCAGATCACAGCATGCAAAGCCGGCCTGTCAAGGGGTACCCCCTCAGTAAAAAAGCATAAGCTTAAAAAACATATTTTGTTCTTGTGATGTGGCCCCCACCACCTGATGCTGTGGCCCCCATTAATGCCTGAAGCTGGGGACAGCGAAACATGTTTACCCTTCTGCCACCTTGACATAACCAGGTGTGATGCTTGTATACATCTGTGCATGAATAGCATGCTCAAACACAGCCACTGCCAATGTCACACCTCCCACCACCTTTGATTTCAGGCCATTTATAAATTGGATACATTTGTGGCTTTCGTTTTTCACCATTAGTGTGCAAAAGTAATCAGCACAGCCACAGAGAGCAATCCATTTCGAACACGAAAGATGATTGACAAGTCAAAGAGGGTTAATTATGGAACTTATGTGGGTAAGAATGACTTGCATCTCATGTGCTAGAAGCAAGTAATCCAGAGATTGACATACATGTGCTTTGGATCAGTGTCGTCAAATTCATCACAAGTACATGTAGTTTCAATACAAGCGAACAATGAGAAGGAATATGCTTTTTGTCATGGTTCTATTTATCTGCAAAGAGTGGCATACACAGATTGACAAGTACCTGGCAGTGAGTTGAGAGTGTAATTTGATGCACACATATATATGCAAAATGAAAGCAACAAGATTTGTCTCCATCAGTTATGTCAGCATATAACTGGACCTCGTTCCAAATACATGTAATTAAGGAAGAGGATGGCACTACCCCCTACAAACCCTAAAGGCTGGTTCATACTCATGCAAAAGAATATATGAATGTAGATTGGATTAACATCCACTCACTACACTGAACAACTGTTCAACATGCAAATATCAGCTACAATGCAGTAAATTCCAGTTACGTTGACCATTGCACTTGAGTATGGACAGAATAGTCAAACCAAACCATAATCTTACCAATCATGTCAAAATACCAGTATCTCATCTAAATGAGTTCCAAAAACAAAGTTTTAAATTTAAGTGTCAACTCACACCCGTGCTACAAAGATAAATACCTCTCCCTGGTTTATGAAAATGGGTATCAAGGTGGCGCAAAATAAACAACCTTTAACTTTTGTCAGATGCCCTATATGCAGTGTGCTTCTTTGAAGTTGCCAATTTCCAAACTAAGGTTTGAATCTCAGCTGTTGAATTCACCTGTGTCAATACTCTGGAGGGTGTTCATGTACAAGAAAATTGTCACTGGCACTATTGGGCATGCTTCTGTACAGCGTCAAACCAATTTAGTGTTTGTAAACCATTACCAAATTCTAAAACAAATTCCAAAAATACCACTGGAGTGGTGGTATCACCTAGATTTTAAGATCATTAGACTTTGGTGGGAAACTTCAAGCACCGATGAGTGCGACCCGAGACCTTAGCCAGAAGTCCATGAAATCATGAAGAATCCCAAGTTGTACACTAGCCAATATGAAACTGAGAGATGTTCTCTTTTACAGTCAGTGTGTTTAACCACTTACCCAATGTTTATCTGTGCAACTTCAACCAAATTTGATATAACTTTCATTTGACTTCCTGTACTTACTTTAGTGACACCTTGAGCCAGTTACAGTACCTGGGGAAGCATTCCATAAATCACCCTCAACGTGGTGGCTCAGTCAAAGAATGTGAAAGCAAGTTGACACAGGTGTAAACTGTTCAGAACACTTGCATCAAGTAGTGGAAAAATATTTCTAGTCAAGTAAGTTCTCCAACAAAGGCCAGAAACATGTTGAAATGTCCATTGCTTTAAACAAGCAGAGGTAAGCACTGGGTAAGTACGAACACACTGCATTAACTAGAAGAGAATTTCGGGGATGGGCTCCAGAATCACCAGCAGGAATCAAATCTCTGATTTTTTAATCTAGAGTCAAGAGTACGTGTACATGCTCGTTATACATACGAATGAAGGAGTTAAAAATGAAAAGAAAAGTAGGAATTGTTGGATTTGTTTCTGACACAAATGTAATGATGAATTGGGACATGATGTTATATATACATTAATGATAGACTTATTACGTTCTCATCTGGCAAAAATGGCACCAATAATATAACTGTCAGCATAATTCTTACCAAGGCACTTTGCAACAAAGCTCACCATGAATGTACAATCTGCAACACTAAGTTTCCCTATTTTAAATAAACATGATTTTTCCAGCACTTTAATTCCATAACTGCAAACGAACCCACTGTTTTAACAATCTACTTAAACACAACAAATTTCTCGCTTGGTGAGGGAAAGACAGATTGCAACTATATAAAATCTTATTTTACACCATGTGTTGGTTCAGAGTTTGTCTCTTTTACCTCCCCTACCAACACATCAGACTGCTACATGAACACGACTTTAGGTAAATGACCTGTTTAACCCTAAAGAGACAGTTTTCTGACCTCACAGCCAGGCAGAGAGGGGAGGCTTACCACTCATAAAACAAAAATCTAGACTGTCCCGTGATTTATCTTTTTGAAGCCCTGCATGCAAAGATGTACAATCTATTATACATACATCTGTCAAGTTTCAATGCAATCCAACATAGGGTTTTTTATGGTAGTTTATACCTCAAGCTTCCAAACATGTTAGCTTCTACATTGAGTACATCACTGTGTAAAGTTACAATTTTTGGTTGACTTATCTAAAAAAATGGGTATTTTGCAAAAACAGTATATCAAATGTTCACACATGCTGTCAAAATGAGTGCAAGACATCAATAAAAATACCTGAAGGCTCAGCACTATAAAAAAATGCATGTCAACAATATCATAGAAAATGTATAGGAGGGGCCATAGTGCCACTAGGGTTACAGGGTCAAAGATTTCAGGGCATTTATTTTGTACAAAAGAACAAAATGAGTGAAGGGGAATAAGAACCTGTAACCACTAGAATGAAGCATCAGTGTTCTACCAACTGAGCTACCCAGCCCTACGTTGACAGGTCCTCCCAGTTGTTAACATCTTTGTTCAAGAATACTAGTCAGAAGTCATATTTACTTGTCCATAGTCAACATGTTTGCTACATCAGACTTTTGTATAGGCCAATTTTACTTTAAAGTATGACACTCAGATTAGAGTGATTTGGGCAATCCAGTGGCACCTGTAATTGGAATTGAGAATATGCACTTTCAAGTTTTATATCTCTGTCTACCATTGCACTCAATTTAGCATAATATTCATTCTTTATAGTAGTGTCCTATCATCAACTCAAATAGGTGATTTTCACTACATATATTCATTTCGTTTTCATTTAATGGCAACCAATTTCACAATATTAAATTCTAAATGTATGCAGGTATAGAGGCAGTGGCATAACTAGGGCTAAATGTCGGGGGGGGGCTCACATTTTGTCAAGAGGGCACCACAAGAAAAATAAGCTGCACCTGCATTTTCAGAGAGATTATTCACTGATTTCAAATGGGGGGGGGGGAACAGGCATCTGTAGTTACGACAGTGTACGCAGGCTAGCGGATCTCAAATAAGTTGCAACAGTTAATCTGGCTTGGACCTATTAACGTTTAGGTTATGTGCAAGCTGATAGTAATCATGTCCAAGCCCCTTGTTTACAGTCTACATTTGAAGCACATTTAGCAACAAGCTGTCATGTCTGTAAATCATGACAGTATACATTTTCATGGAAGCTGTGGGGAGGGGGGTCGCATTGAAAAATAAAAAAGACAAAATGGGGGCAAAAAAGAGAAAGAGATGAAGAAATAAGAGATGAAGGGGGATGAAAATTACTGTTTTTCTTAAATACAAAACAAAAAACCGCCACCGTAAAACTGAGCCTCTGCAGCTGTTGCAGGTTTATCAATTCATAGCCAATGAGTGATTTCCCCCTAACTTCTCCTTAAAAAAAGTAGTCCCCTGCAGAAAAATCCTGGCAGGCAACAGCCATTTGCATTTTATAGTTGCCATTGGGAAGTACACTGGGAATGTGATTCTTGAACCAAATAGTTACCCATCATATTGCTTTAACATTCTATGGGAAATTAAGTTTATTCAGAGTTCATCACATGCCAAGTTAGTTTCACAAATACTACGAATTGTTGTCCAATAATCAATTTGAATAACCAAATGCACCCTGCAAAGGCACCAGTGAATTTAAATGCTGTTTGGGAAGAGCAGTAAATTGACTAGTATTTGACTTGCGCATGGATTCTTGGCTCCTGGCTGGAGCGAACAACCTGGCTCTTTAAGGGTTTTTATCATAAGGAAATGGGCTGTAACATTACCCTGTAATGTTTGGTGGGAATTTTTGGTGTAATGCATTTTTGAAATCTTGACTCTGGCTTTGGCACCACAGCTTAAAGTACTTCCTCAAGAGCAACACTGTAAAAAGCTAATATCAAATTGTTGCTTTCAGAAATAGCTGCACCGATTACATTCCAATTTCACATGCACCCACAAGCACACACAAACACTTCAACATTATTAGCTCCACCCACCACCCAACAATCAGGGACAAACAACATTATGCACAAATGCTTTTCATCTCAAGCCCGCATTTCTACATACAGTGACTCTTCTAGCATTTATTACTATGATTTTTACCTTCATACAATATTTTACTGCCAGCCCAATTACGGTTTACATTTTCTTGAGAAAGTGTTAATGTAGAGGAGGCGGCAATGGCAGAGAGTGCGGCCATCCCTCCTCACTGCTTGAATTTTGGATTGCAATAATTAAAAACAAAAACAGCCCCTCCCCAAAAAGAGCAAAAAAAAAAAAAAACCAAGACAAAAACACCCCATGCTTGATATAACATAAAATTGATGAATAATTGATAAATGGAATACCTGCAGTAACTTCTGCTGCTGTGCATGAATATGTAAATGTACACAAAACATGGAGGAATATAACACACTCTGGCTTGTGTGGAATAAGGGAACAAGATAGTGGTGGTAATTTGCACATTTAAAATGAAAACAAAGAAGCCTTGATGGAGTGACCAAAGGATTGGAGGTGGGTGCCACAAAGTGACCAATATGAATTACTGGCTACCATGAATCACAGCCACACAAACACCTTTGAGCCACTGATATAGAAAGGCAGTAGCCAAAACAGACTTGTGGCTGTCATGTCTAACCATGGAGCCATTAAACACAAGGAGTTAGAAGGAAGTCCCTACAGACTGTATTCCCATTAACTGCTCCAGTCGGCTCCACAGACTGAGTCCAGTTACCAGCCCCAGTGTTGAAGACCCTAGACATTCTTTATACACAGTGATCACCACCGCCGGGTAGCTGGTAACCCACAGACTCACTGTGTTTCGCTGTGGCATACTAGAGTAAATGAATAGTGGAAAAGATGCACGAAGAAGGTGCGCAGTTCTCTTCAGTAATTCTCAGGAGTCAGTGAGTGATACCCGCAGATGCGCTCGGAAAGTCCTAATTGGTGGTGGTTATTTGGCAAAAGTCAGAAATTTTTATAGTCAGTTGTAACATTTTGCGGTTCTGGCGGTAGAGAATACCCAAAATATAAACTGTGATATTTATATCATAAGTCCCCAGCCTAGTGGTTCCTAAGGTTATAAGAAGGTGGAAACAAGCTGCAGGGATGCATTTGACAACATAGTGAGGTTTCATGCTGAGACAGTTGTGGCCAATGACAGAAAGGACAACAAATCCTCCCATGTTTTTGTGTTTTTTAAATTTTTCTCTGGACCAGCTACATTCTCTCAGTTTTCTTGTGTAGTGAGTTTTGGAGAATTTGTAATAGTTAGTAACTCTGTTAATTGTTAAGAGAAACGTTTGGGGATGTTAAAGACGTAACCAGACTTTCATTGTCATTGAAATATCAGAACAAGCACTAAAATTATTAAAATTTAAGTCTCCAATGGTGGTGGTTTCCGTCTCTTGGCGGCTATGTTGAATGTAGTGTTACGGACACACATGCGCGGTACCCACGATCCTTTGCAAATGCAACTCCGAGCGTTCCTTGTAGCCCACAAGCGGCACATGATTTGTTTTGTCCTTACAGCACGAGCAGTGCTGGCAGTGGCCATCATTGACTCTTTTGATCTCTGTATGTGCTTACTCCTTGTGTATAATAGCACCATGGTTGAACTGGCCAAACAGAGGCTTTAACCCTAAGGGGGAGGGGGGTTGAACAAATTCAAACATACCATTCTGACACAGCGCACATTTTTCTAAGAGAGATCAACCAAGAATGTACATATACACGTATACTTTTCCAATGCAGTGCTCATTATGCCCTGGCTGGCACACTTGTAGCCTTGAACTTCAAATGACTATAAAAACAGTTCAAATTTGCATTTGTAATGATTAGGAGTGGTACATGTATATTAAGTTTTTAAAAAATGTGAGCGACGCAGCTGAGTTCTCAAGGGGAAGAATCCCCTTCCCCCGCCAAAATAACCAGACTCATTTAGGGTAAAGGGAAAGTCACACATAAATGAAGGCCACACAAGAGCAATGTCTTCAGCCACAATTAGGAGCAGAGGAGGGCTGCTGTTAGCCAAAGTGGACAGGTTGAAGCCACACACACACACACATGTAACTGACTGAGGCTATGTAACATTGCTTACAGCATAGCCCTAGTAGCCATACATGGAGGCCCAAAAGAACTGGTAGCCACACTGGGTGTGAATAAATATTCATGGCTGCAATATGAGGCCACCCAGGCACAGTACTCTCAAGAGAACATAGCAATTGATAAGCTTAAATTTCACCTATTTATTGTCACTGTTTTCACAATGGGACTTGCATATTAAAAAAATACAGTACAATATTTAACTTGATAAGGCCTAGGAAGGCCCCTCACAAAAAAGACTTCACTTGTCCCACAGGCTGCATCACTTTTTCACTTTATTGAAGCTGCTCTCATACATAAGATAGGAACAACCCTGAACCACAAACTTGTTAGAATTGTGATATGAGCAATTCACACACAGTTAACCTCCCTCGCCAATGTGTATTTCCAGCTTGTGGGTCAACATCACCAACTAAGCACCACTTTTCTGGCTTCAGCATTTTGAAAATAGGACATCCAGTACCTCAGATTGATGACAGTTGATGAACATTCCTAAGGGAAATTTGAGAAATGGCATCCCATGTGCTGAAAAGGAGAGTTGCAAGATTTGCTACATGCATGTAACAGAGTTGCACTGTGTTAACCCCCCCTCACAATGTGATGCATGTTTCTATTGATTTATGCACTCTAACAAGGATTTCATGGTACAGGTGTATTACAAATTGCATTCAAGCTGCTTGTCATGGCATCTGAGCATCTGAACATCAATTGCAACATCCAACACAATGTACCAGTCTATGCCCTCAGATGTACACAAATACTTGTACTGTAGTTGTGGCAGCTTACACTTGTCTTTTTACCTATATCGTGAGGACCGAAAATGCCGAGGACAAACTTTTGTCCTCAAAACTTGGTCTGGAATTTTGTAAACAAAGAAATTGTTCCCTTAACTAGGGAAGACCTACCCAACCCATGTCACAGCCACACCTTTTTTCACGTTTTTACTTTCCAAGTACTTTTACTATAAAAAGACTTTTTGCGATCCACTTGAGAGTTGCTTTCAATGGCGGATTTAAATCCAATGCTATTTGTCAAAAGTGACACTGATGAAGGCGAACATCCATAATGGCTTTCCAATATCACAACCATGAATACTATTAATTTATACTGAATGAAGAGTATTAAGATGTATGTTTCAAGATAGGAATATGACTTTTTAAGTCAACCAGCAAAGCACTGTCAAATGCCTTTAGTTCATACTGGAATACATAATCATTTACAATTCAAGCATTATCATTAACGTTTTTGAACAATGAATACTCAGTGATTTGTTTCNTACATATGAATTTGCCAGTGCTCTTTTTTTTACATCAGCAAGAATACAGTGAAATGTGAGCTATTGAGCACAATGATGGCCTCCAACATGTTTACTTGAATATCCACCTCTAATACATAAATGCACTACATGTATTGTTTCCCAGTGGAAATATTAATATTAAATTGCCATTAAGCCATTATTTTTTACAAGAATTATGCAGGTATGGGTGCATCAGAAGCAATACATTGACAAGAGTCAAGTTCAAACTCACTAACCTGAAAACCTTCAATAATACCAATTTCAAAATGTCTCCATGCTTTCATTATGGCATGTGAGAAGAACTGCAATTAAAGGTTAACAGAAATTGAGAACATTTACTTCATGTATTCAAGTATTTCAAAATATCAATAACTACGTAACCATTTCGAAAACATAATCAATTCAACATTTACCCCATTAATTGTGATCCCAAAATCAATAAAAAGATCCTGCGTTTCCCCTCCCACAAAAAATCCCCTTTTGGCCGTTTGCGCTCCCAGGCTGATTTGATGACGTCATCGGCAGAACACCGACATGTACAGTGTACATGTACATTGCATGATTGCACACAGTACATGCAGAATCGCACGCTTGCAATAGACCACGTTGAGCTTGATGTAGCTTGGCCCACAGGCAAACCCTGTCTTAGTTCAAGAAATACAAGGTAGGATTGTGTCTTTTAATTTGTACCTTGAACCGACACACTTTTTATTCATTTTGGGGTCACGATTAATGGCATAAACATTGAATTTATAATGTTTTTTAAATGGGTACACAATTATTGCTATTTTGAAATACTTTATGAACTAAATGTTTTCAATTTCTGTTAACCTTTAAAGTCAGGTTCGTTTTGAATATCAACATTACATGCTTACACCTTCACCAATGCAAACTACACTGCAAGTGTTTTCGTCACAATTATTTGCAGCTTTTGATGCTCTCTGGTATGTGGTTTCCTTAAAGAATACATTGGGTATTCCATAGTTACTACTTGTGCACTTTGCACAATGGTGTTGTGATCTAAAACCACTTCATCCAGGGAGATTCATACCAAAAAGCACTTCTGACAACCTTTTCATACCAAGTACCATCAACTTTAATTAATGGTATGCAGAATTTGGAATGGGCTACCAGTGCAGTGAAACAAAAATGTCTTTATTTGGCACTTGTGAGTGGCCCAACAGTGCCCTCTATAAAATTCCCAGAGAAAGCACAAGTTCATCATAATACAGAAAGGACTATGAGACTTGAGAAATGAACTAACTGATAATACCCTACAAATTAACTACTTATTTTATAAGTTAAAAACTGAATAATGTAGTACAGATGTTCACACATTATCAAGGGTTTCATAGTCTGCCATGCTACTTAAATTATTTGCATAAAGGTCAAACGTAAATTACTCTTGAGATTGTTCATTCTTGAATTAAAACTTTGCGATACAGCTCCTTGAAACACTCCAGCTAATCAAAGAACTTGATGGCAATCACACACTGGCCATTTGGAAATTATTCCAAAGACATCAAGATTTGTAGAACAACTTGATGTTAACACTTCCTGAACTCTTAAATATGGAGATGAACACACTGGAAGCACAGAAGTGGAGCCCAAGGCTGGATAAACCCATGACTAGCCATCTGTATGTGTCTGACTAGACGCACTCTTCACCAGACATCAGTAGAGGATTAACATATTCAAATCCCTCAAACTCTGACTGGTCAATGCGACTGACCATCCTCCTAGTGGACAAGAAACAAAAACCAGAACAAAAATATCAAAAGCATGGCAGTGATTGGCTGCTTCATTTTGTGACAGGGATGTGCTGTGAAGTGAAGCCTGCCCATTTTGTTTCAACATATGCCAATTCATATATTATGTGGAAAAAAAAAATATTAATGAGCTGTTTGGATCACTCTTGTCTTCGTTAATTTTTTTTCACTCTAAATCCCATAAGAATAGAAGAATGTCTCTTGGTTACAATAAGATCTTCGGTTCCTTTAAAATCAACAACATATTTGTAACTCCAACAGTACCTAGTTTTAATCACATTACATCTTACTTTCAAAGTGTGGGACATAATTTAGCCAAGGTAAACAGTGGTAAAGTTATCTATTATTTTCAAGATGCAACCACTAACTTATCACCAAATATGACACTTCCTCATTGTCAGGACATGGTATTTTGGGCCTACTCAGTCGCCCCAACAAACCACAGATAGGTAGTTAAGCCACTTAAAGAATGTTCCATTCTTCCACAAAAGCAAATTTAGTTAAAAATCATGAAGCATTCTGGGTATAATGGGTAATATCTGCAAAATTAGAAATGCATTCAACTTCTATGAATTCCCAGAGCAGTGTTCTCCATGAAAGATGTTTCCAGGTAGGCTGCCCAGCTAAAATTACCCACTTCCCATTTTAGTTTACAACAGTCAGTCTGCAGTGGCAAGGATAATGAGGTCACTGCACGATATTTATTTGCAGTTCTCTCCACACAGTTTCGCTGCGAGACTTGCGCGAGGATTTTCGAGAGTTCGCCGGGTGCTTTTCCAACTACACGTTTTAAAACGCTGTACACCTGATGCCCAAGATAGTGTGGTAAGTATATTGCTCATTTCTTCAAAGTATAATGATATAAAAATCGGTGAGATTTTTTTCCATTTTTCTATGATATATCATCAGCGCAAGACAGGTTGTCATATAGGGGTAAAATTGCTCTGTTACCCAGACAAACAAAATCATCAAAATGTGTCCGTATATTTGGAAATAAGATATGTTTTGAGTTTGGTTAGGGCTTTAACTTGTGTTGAGTATCTATTTTATTTTTTCAGAAGTATTTTTCGTTGCGAGATTTCACACCATTTGGGGCATTTTTGCCATATTTTGTGCATGCAGCCATGACAAATGCATGTGTGGCCATGACAAATGCACAAACATGATGAAGGTGCTACATGTACAGCTAGCATTTTTCTTTTTTTATTTTACTTCTTTAAGGGGATTTTTCATGGCCACGTGATGGTTGCTTTTCCCGTTCATACCATTCATTGGAAACAAATGACTCTGCATGAGAGAATTCCGTTCTCCAGGTAGGCCTGGAGAGATGGTACACGAACACATAAATAAAGCACATTATTAATTTAGACACAAATTCAGCTTGGGGTTCAGCAGCCATTTATATCTTCTTAAATGTCATTTTATAATGATATTTTCTTTATTTTGTTTTCTTATTATTCGTTCATTTGCTGCAAGGTCAAATACCAAATAAACATTGAACCATGTTTAAACTTTTCCAGAAACGTGTTACACAATATACAGTGCATTCCATCACAGCAAGAATTCACTATACTGAATTTGTTTAAACTCACAAGCATTAATCCTTAATGTGCATATCGCCTTTATCATGTACAAAATGTAGCTTTCTATTAACCTGTTAATCACAATAACTCAAAATAAAAATGCAGGTGAGTCTTATAAGAACTTGACAAGCTTCAACCCTTCCAACTCCACTGTCATTACAACAATCAGATTTAAGTTAGGTCTAAATGCCTTAATACTCAAATGTAATACAGTGTTTTGTGGGGGAATAACGCCTACCAAGAGGAAATCCTGAACCCCCAGAAGAGAAACCAACAAAAGGGCAGTCGTTGGGGAGGTACTGGGATATTTTCGTTGTAGTCTGAAAGGCTGCATGTAATGGCGAATGTGTTGCTGTCACTAGCACTGCAATGAACTCATCACCTGTCATGCATTGTTTATGAAGGAAACTTTCCACCAACCTCTACACACTCATTGTATATTGACAGGCATGGCATGAGACTCACCGGCCGATGACCATGTGCCACCACCTCGCATTGCTTGCATAAAGAAGGATTGTCGCAAGTTTTGTTTGCCAGTCAACGTTGAAATGTAAACACTGCTGGAAGGGATGGTAGCTTTCCATAAAGCAGATTAAGCTTTATATATTACATATAAATATTACATGTACCAGCATGTATCAGTGTCAGAAAAGGGATTTTACAAGGTATGCTCCTTTCAATATACATGCCATTTTTTTGCAGTAAGTTTTCTTGTTCTGAAAAAGCACTGACAATTTTTTTTTATTGGTGCTCCATACATCACATGTGTCTCAATCATACAGTAGCTGATTTGTTACGGTGTGCTGTGTGAAGTTTCCTTTTCATTTATAGAATTTTCAACAACTTGCATGTCATTTTGTTGATTGAGAAAAACTATTTATTGGAAAAACTATGTGAGCTTGTCTCTTGTGTTTTATACATGGTTGTTGATTTTGTTCCTTGGTGTTGGGCAAACACATCAACTTGCAAGAATGCCTTTTTTACACTGAACTGGTACTTGTTTTGAAAAGAAAGCTTTATTTTTGCACAAAATATAATTGAAATTCTTTCTGAAAAGGAAGTATCTGTTCTTGAAAAAACCATTATGATGGGGCACTTCAATGTTGGACCATTAGTTTCTGGGGATAAGCTGAGAAATCAAGGTATCCTGACCCAGGCAAACTGTAAGCTGTCACCAAATTATCTGACTTTGGAAGAGTGAGACCTGGTCTCTTTATTTTGTTTTTTTGGGGGGGGGATTTTGATGTGGTACCACAGAAAAGAGTGTGTTTTTAGCAAGTTTTGTAACGCAAATTTCATCGGTTTGCAGTCGTATATTTATCGTCCTTTTACACTAACTAATTGTCTCCAGATGGCTCCTGAAAGTAATCTACAGTTATCTGTCCATCACAAACACGTCATTTTGGCATAAAACTCAATAAAAATAGGTGAAATAAATGGATTTCTGGATGCTGCCCAAGTCATGAATATTCATTACTAGTGCCTACTACATGGAAAACCGTGCATACATAGCAAATATAATGACCAGCTTTTACATGCACTGCAGACTGACTGCAAAGACGAAAGTTGTTTTCCATTGAATTTGTTTTCCTTGTGCAAACTTTCGGTAACCCAGTCTACAGCTGTTCAAGTTCCCTTGGCCAAGCAGCTGTTTAGTGAGCTCATTATTTCAATAAATTCCCCCAAAAGGTACTGATGAATATGACAAGGAAACACATAAAATACATTTGTAGTATTAATGAAGGCAGATCAAACTCAATAAAGTCGAAATGAATACAGAACAAATCTTATCTCCAAAGCAGTTTATTAGTGTCGGTTCTCCACCATGCTGCTATCCCATAATAAACCATCTTCCTAGAGGTCAACCTAATTCACAGAGGTCATGCACTATGCATATTCATCGAGACACTACAGCTGCCCCTTTTTTTTAGATTCAAGCAAACATAATTATCCCAGTGAAATAGAGAAACTTAAATAAGGCAGGGTGAATGATCAAGATTATAGATGTACAGGGGTACAGTGTACAGAAGTTAACTTTTTTGGCATACACTCCGTTGATAAAACTAATACTTCACCATTCAAACTTGCAACGGTCAAACCTTCTTCTTTATCCTTTTCCTGTGCCAAGTGATTGATGGAATCCATACTTTCTCATCACTTTTGCTTTAAGTAAGGATGAGAAAGTCAGGAATGACTCAGGTTTCACAATCTATCCACTACCATCCCAAAAGATAAATTTATAGTTGCAAATGAAGGGTTTATGCTCATGGATCATACACTGTACCACACATTATGTCCTTTTCAAAAGTCAACATTAATTATTTTAGTTGGAATTTCTATAATCATTTACATGCACATAACATGCTTTACATATAAGTATGCAATCTTTTCAATTGAATTTTGGCTTTTGCAACAAACTTTTAACTTCAGTACTTCAAACTTTGATGCGATGTATTTGATTTTTTTTTACTATTTTGGACCCTTTGCATTCTCTTGGTCATAAGACAGTCTTCCAACTATTTGGGAGGTTTCCTGTTTTTCTCTCACGGTCTGGCGTTTGAGAACCACTTTGACTTTCATCCGTACTCTGAATGTCTAACTCCGTCCCAACTCCTTCTAACTCCTCAAAGTGAGGATTCTTTAACATTTGGATTTTCTGGATTGTTGTCATGCTCTGGTGTATTGTACTCTTTGACATGTGTGCTGTTTCTTTTGTATCTCACTCTTGCTGGAGATTGTACTGTTATGCTATTCCCTTCCTTCGGAACCAAGGTATATGGAGTTGTCTTAAACGGAGTGGTTAGTTTACCCTGACAGCTTGTTTTACAAGAACTGTGTCCCCTGGCTGGAGATCCCTATCTGCAGCTCCTCTCTTGTTATCTATATATAACTTTTTCTGTATTTCTGTGTGGTATCTCTGTCTCTCACTTCTTTGTCAAGACCTTGACTGTCAACATCTACATGTAACTACTGAAGTTTGGTTTTCAGTTTCCGGCCAAACATCAGTTCCGCCGGCGACACCCTTGTGGTTGCATGAGGCGTGGCTCTATATGCAAACAGGTAAGTAAAGATTTCTGTCTTCAAGCCACAAGACTCAGCCATAGCAATGCTGATGCATTTAATCAGTGATCTACTCTGTCTTCCAATCTCACCATTTGCAGCTGGATGGAGGGGTGTTACAGCTCTGTGTCTAATATCATTATCGTTCGGATACTTCTACACAACCTCAGGCCCAAACTGTGGTCCATTTTCTGATGTGATGGATCTTGGCAGGCTGTAACAACTAAACATGTTCTCCAAAGCCTCAATGATGCACTCACTTGAAGTGTCTGTCTTTCACGGTTTCCACTTCATAAAACTGACTATAGCAGTCAACTACCACAAAAACAGAATGCTTCGACAGTAGTGGTCCCATCAGGTCAATGGCCAAATCCTGCCAAGCTGCTGTTTCATCGGTGTGATGTGGCCTTCAGTGGCTCTGGATTGGGCATCAATCCAGTAATTTGACATTCATGACACGATCTTACATACGTTTCAACATCCTTTACCATCTGAGGCCACCACACTTTGGTTCTTAGAGTCTCCTTCGTTCCAAAATGGCCCTGATGAGTCAGTTTGACACATCTCATTCTCAATTTCTTTGGAATGACAATCCTGGTTCCCTTAACAACTAGGTGCCCAATGCAGCTCAGCTCATGTCTTACTGCCTGAAAGTTTACACTGGATCTTTCCCATTGATCATCCATGAGACACCCTTGCACAGCAGTAAGTTCCTCATCACTCTTCAATTCTTCTTCGACTTTTCTCATTGACATTTCTCTGGGGATGCTTCCCTTGCCACAAAACAGTCATATTCTTCTGCCTACAGCTGCTTGTCTGCGGTGTTTGTGTTCATCGGCCTCGACAATGCGTCTGTGATATTTTCTCAACCTGGTCGATACTTGATCTAAAATGTGTAGCTTGTGATCAGTGACGAGCTCAAATTCTATCCTGTACAGATAGACATGGAATTTCTCACATCTCCCCACTAGGGCTAATGCCTCTTTTTCTGTTGTAGAGTGCCTGGTCTCCACATCAATCAGCATAGACTAGCATAGCTAATAACTTGTGTTTGGCCTTAGTATTCTTGCAGCAACACAGCATCTAGTCCCACATCACCTGCATCTGTCAGCAACTAGGTCTTTTATAGCATCCACTCTAAAATAGCCCAAAGTGTCAGCATCAGTTAGACAATGATCTTTGCCCCACTAAAACTGTGCATTTTTCCTCACTTGTTTACACAGTGGTTCTGTGAGTGTGGCCAAGTTTGGGATGTATCTCTCTGAGAAGTTTACTAACCCCAAGAAACTTTTCACTTTAGCCACACTGGTTGGTTGTTTGGCATTATTCATTGCCGAATTCATCCCTCTGTTGGTTCTTTGCCCCTATGTGACAATACATGTCCCATAAATTTGACCGTCTGCGTTGCACACTCACATCTGTCTGCATTTAGAGTCAGTCCTACTTCCTTCAGGCATTCCATGATCTGTCTCAGCCTCTGGTCAGGCTCTTGCTTGTCCCTACCACACACAACTATGTCATCTTGAATATCCCGAACACCATCACAGTCATGGAGGACTTGTGCAATCACTTGTTGATACAGTACTTCTCTGGTACTGCACTGATCCCAAACATTAAACGTTTGTACCTGTATCCGCTCCGAGCGGAACAAAAGAGGGCGTGGTTTTTTTGGTACTCACTGCATAGGCACGCCATGAGGCACGCAAGTATATGCGCGTTTGACGTTGAGCACACTGAGTACGTGTAACTAACTTATTGCAGCATGTATGGTCTTTACGTACAAGCAGAACGTGTGCAAGAACCCACTTGTAACCACCTGTCTTTCTTTCGCTGATTGGGAGTGCACTTCAGCTGGGGGTAGATAGCCCCTTATTATATGTGTCATGAATGTTGTGATGTCACGTGACTCATCATCCAATTCAACTTGATAACCGTATTTCAAATCTAATTTACTGAACATTTCTGCCCCATTCATGTTATACAAATCTCATCAACCATGGGGATAGGATAACACTCCCTAATGTTTGCCTTGTTGGCTTGTCTCGTGTCTACGCACAACCGAATATCTCCACTGGGCTTTGGCACGACAATGACCGAACTGACCCATGGTTCGTTTTTGCACTTTCTCGATAATGTCTAGCGACTCTAGCTCATCTAACTAACTTATGACTAAGCTTTTGGCTCATACTATACAGTATTCTACACATTCTCTGATCAACTGGTTGCACATCTCCCTCTGTAAGTAAACTCAACTGATACCCTTTCTGATGTGCGTGCAGTAGTCTGTATGCACATCATCAACCAAATTGACTCCAATGTTCAATATGCCCTGTTGTACATAGAAATTAGCATCCACTTCTCGACTTGTACAATCACCCTGCATGGCAACTGCTGTACTAAATTTCCCTAACAGATCTAGTGGTTTATCTGTCCCATACGCATGCAGCTTTGTGGTTTGCTCAGATTTACATGTAATCTTTGGCTTCTTTAAACTTTCCCATAATTTTGAATCAATAATATTTACCAACACTCCACTATCAACAATGACATTTAGGGCAACTTCTGCTTACCCAAATACACTCACTTGTCTGTGGAGCAACAATTCACCTGATTAATATCAACACTTCCTACGTGAAATACATAATCCGAGTCAGAGTTATGTTCATTGTTCACGGTGTTAACCCTTGAAGTATCCCGACCATTTTACCCACTCAGTTTCCAATGTCCTGCTCCTCCTGCTTTTTTCCTTTGTCCATTAGATCGGCCTTACTCTCTTCGCTCATTTCTTTTGCCCGTTCCTCTTTCATCTTGCAGCAAAAATCAAAATATCTGCATAGTCCACACTTGTTACACTCCTTATTCTTTGCTGGGCAGTTCCTATCCTTAGCAAAATGTCCAGATCGTCTGCAGCAAAAACACTTCCTATGCTGTGGTCTACGTGTCCCGGGTCTACATGTTCCTTGTTGCACAGCATTCATGCTGGTGCTTTCTCCACGGATGTGACTCCCGTGAACCCCAGCCTCCATTGCTCGGTCTGCTTGTCCGTGAGTTTAACTGTCGCTGCGATCGTCCTCAGGTCATCCAGAGTTAAATCTTGGCCTTTGATCAACAGTTTGGAATGGATCTTGTGTGATTTGCATTCTTCTATCACTTAGCCCTGTATCGCTTGATCCCCCATCTGCATTTTGAAAATTGCAATGAACAGCCCACTGCCGCAGCCTAACAATGAACTGTTGATCAAGTCGCCGTCCTCTTGGGCCATGCTCCCGAAGGAACACTGCTCATACAGCACGTTGATCTTTGGCTGAAAATGTTTGCTCAGCATTTTTGTTGCTTTTTCATATGCATCTGATCCCTCTTCTTCCCTTAGTGAAAAGAAGATATCCTGTACCTCAGTCCCGCACAATGTAGGAACAACGCTCATGTCTGATCTGCATTTTTCACCCCTCGGCCGACGGTATATAACTTGAAGCCACGCAGCGATCTCTGCCACGTAATGCCGACATTGCTCAGATCACCATGTGGGTTGATAACTTAACCTGACTAACATCACTACTACTAAGTTTCATGACGATTTCCCCACGAATTCGATCTGATAAATCAGAGTCAATCCATCCACATTATTCATGACTTTCCTGTATTTTCCCATTCCATCCTCATTTGTCAATTGTAGTGTTAATGAAGGCGGATCAAGCTCAATAAAGTTGAATTGAATACAGAACGAATCTTGTCTCCAAAATGTTCTATTAGTGACTGTTCTCCACCATGCTGCTATCCCTCCCTAGGGGTCAACCTAATTTACATAGGTTGCGCACTATGCATATTCATCAAGACACTACGACATTGAAGTCCGTTAGTTTTATTTTTTTTTTTGTTCTTTGGGTTTGTTGTGCTAGTGATACAAAATTTGATTAAACTACAAGAATTACCCAACTTAAGAGAAGGCATCTGCATAGCACATCCTCCAGTTTTTTTTTGGGGGGGGGGCATCTTCTTGTTTGGCAATGGCAAGCTATAGTACAGTCTCCAACAGCTAATGAGGGAATTTTTGGTGAGCAAAGGCCATGGCAACTTTGATTTGGGAGAGAGTGGCTTAAAATGATATTCTTTTTGCCTGGAACATAAACATATTTGTACAAATTGCAGTGAATCATGATGTGATGAAGGAAGTGACCGAGGGTCGCTGCACAAAAGCAGAAAGTTAACCTGGAGCTTCTTCCATTGGACTAATCACTGCATCGGATGTCAAACTTTTAAAATTAATTTCAAAACAACGAGGCCATTTCAATAGGCAAAAAGGGTTCTACCTGTTGAAATGGCCTCATTGTTTTGAAATTAATTAAAAACGTAAAACCAGATAATGTACGTTAACCACTCCCTGCCGGGCGACCCATTTTGGAGTAAATAGGTTTCATATGCAGAGCCGGGGAGCCCGGAACTGGGACCTTATCTTCAGGAGTCACCCTCCTGAAGACAAACAGAGCATACTGTTCGGAATGTTGAGTGTCCACCATCGGTTCTTCTCAGAACCACACACTCATAAAAGAGATATTTTCTTGTACATGGTGCAACCTACCTGTACCTAGCTTGGTATTTCCACCATGCATAGCTTCAAGTCTTATCTATACTTTTTTCCATTCAGAAATATACATTTTCAAGTTCCTAAATTGTTTTAAGCCTTTGTCTGTTTTCTGACACATATTCTTTACATGCGCAGCCAGGGTGTCCAAAATCAGACAAAAGAAACTGGACCTTTTAACAAAAGACCGTACTCATAACAAAGACCAGGCTGCTGGGAATCACCAACATTTTTTCACTGTCGATTGTGGAGACAATCCAGCCTTTTTTGGAAACAGTATACCACTGTTTGTGGTATTCAGTGCGAGCGGATTACTACTGGGGACAAAAGCACTCCACCACCACAGCAATGACTGCTGCACGCTAATCTGGCTCCTATTGAAAAGAGGTCAGCAGCGCACTGTGCCAGTTTCGGGAACAGAAGAAAATTACGTAACACCAAACAATCATTCTGACACAAATTAAGACCATATAAAAATGGCATCACTTACTGATCATCTGGAGTAAGCTGCACAGGTTCCTCTGTAAACTGTGGGTCAAAATGTTCTAGGTCACGTTCACTCTCAAGACGCGGTTTGTAGGGAGGGGTCACCTGACGACTCCCCAGCTAGAAAATGAATACAAATCCAAAAAAAAAAAAACCCTGAGCCAATGCTTTCAACCAACAATGCCTCTTTATCACGCACAAGAGTTAACATTGGAGGCAAGACATTTTGCAACAATTTGTTCTTCATGAAGATGTTTATGGTAAACCTGTTGGCTTGTTACTACATTCATGTAGTATTTGTCAGACTTGCATTTTAAAATAGACAAAACTACAGGAGATATTCTATATTTGTTGTGTTAAAACACATCTTAACCCCTTGACGACAGGAATTTCTTCCCGAAAGCCAACTCCAAGAATTCCAGCCTCGCTTGGCCGCGAAGGCCACCTGCCAAACTGCAAATTCTCGGTTTGTGGCCCTGCGTGCTCTGCACGCTTTGAATTACACGGTGAAAAGGCTGATGGTTCGGTGGCATGTGGCTCTACTCACCCTTTC
>NW_019091551.1:397104-408799 GCF_001949145.1 Acanthaster planci
CCTCAGTGGTAGTAACCATAAGGCACCTTTGTGAACAATGCACATTTGTGCCCCTTCAGACAAAAATACTCCTGGCCAGTTGCACATCTCACAGCAAAATCAAGCTGCCAGTGACCTTATGGGAAGTGATTGCTACATGTAAGTGACCAAGTACATGTACCTTCTCTAGTTCATGTGAAGAGTTCAAACACTTTTCATGCATAATAAAGTACCCCAAAATTGAAACAGTAACACTTCAAGTAGACTCCCTATTCTTGTGCAGCTGTCAGGGACTATGCGCAGTGTCATCACTAACACACCTTGGTGAACTTCAACTAAACACACCTAAGGTGTGATAGTGACTGCACTGAGCAAGTCTAGTACTGGTAGCAAATGGCCACAAGATGGCATTATCACAGGCTGGCTCAAACACACTACTCCTCGGAACATACCAAGGTGCTAGCGAAGACTAACATCAAACAGATTCCAAGAATACATGTATCAACTACCTAGCAAACAAATGCATTTCACATGGAAATCTCACTGAGTAACAATGAACATGATAATCTTGAAATATAAAACTTCTTCACAGGTGCCATAAGATATCTTTATGGGAGGTTATGGGCTATTTTTATATATGACTATGTAAGATATTTCAAAGAAGACCTGATAAACTACATGTACACGTATCTTGATCAATTCATGCCAGAGGACATGGAAGTGTGATCTCTCAATGAATATTCTGAGGGACAGCTGATGGGTTAGAGGGCTCAGGTAAACAATGTAATGTACCATTGGGGTGTCTCAACCCAATGTTGAATTTGCCATTTTACTGGGCTTTATGTTTGTGCAAGTTTACATATTCATGAGCAAATGTGTGACGCCATTCCTGGAGGAAGAAACCTAAATGTTCCACTCACTTCAGCACCAACTTATGCCAGAATTGTTGATATTCTGCTGTTTTAAATGTCCTTTGGCTACAGTTTTTTTCAGTTGATGATGGTATGCCAGCAACATGCTTTTCTCAGAGTAGTTTCAATGGGTGAATTTTCAGTTAGGTTTATTAGGTTCAGTGTATTTTCCATTAGGTTCACAGCTCGAGCAGGAAATTCTCCATAATGAAAAGTGTCCCCGTGAAATGACATCACAGCAACAGCAACCTCATCTGTAACCAAAACTCGGAAAAGTTACCGGTAAACATTTTTTTATTAAAGATTAATTAAAAAGGCATATCAAACAGCTTTCAGCATTATTACATGTGGCATACCAATAGTGAATGTTCTTCAGCATAATGGCAAGAATGATTTCATGAAGTGACAGAAGCTGAGTGGAAGAGTACATTCAATCTGTCACCAAATCAGTTTATTCTGTCCACTGCATGAATGTGCAACATTCGTAATTTGTTTGATACAGTACTTGAATGAATCATTTGTAAACCTTCTGAGCTTGTTATAGTTGAGCTCCGTAGACAAATGACACTGCATTCAATTTTGATACTTCCACATTTATTTGAACAGATAAAATAAGAGACAATATGTTTTCCTTAGAGGTGCTCTTTAAGTTAAAAAGTGCTACATAAGAACCTGTTATTATTCTTCTTAAAAATCCTGAGAAATCTCAGCCCTGTATTTATCAGTTTGCCCTAAATTGTGTGTTCGTGTAAAGAGCCGTCAATGTGTATGCCTGCGTGTATGGAGAGCTTCAACTGTGTGCACTAAAAATTCATGTCACATGTGATCAGTCAGCCACCAATCAGATGCTAGGAATTACTCAGGTGTTGTGAAAAACAAAAAATGTCCAAGTAAAACTCATGTCATATGCCCTTTAAACTGAAAAGCTTTTCACGGATCTTCCAGTGGTGGACAAGTAGATGAATGTCACTACTCACTGGTTTGGTATACACACATCTACCTGTTTTACATACAAAGTGTGGATATTCCTTTTTTCTCCTGTGGTTAACCACTTCACGCAAGAGGCATTTATGAATGTTGATGATGCTGGGACAGGATAATTTTCTTTTCTGTTTTCAAATGTCTTTAAAAGTTCATATCTTCATTTACTGGACACTTACACCCACATGAAAGACTGTCTGGTTTCTACTCTAATCTGACAGAAAACATCTATTGATGCTGGAGTATTTCAACAATGCCTGCTGCCTTGTAAAAAGAGCCCAGATTGTGCTGTGTTACATAATTTTCTTTTGTTCACGAAACTGGCACAGTGCGCGCTGCTGACCTCTTTTCAATAGGGGCCAGATTAGCGTACAGCGGTACAGTGTGGCTCATTGCTGCGGTGGTGGAGCGCTTTTGTCGCCGGTGGTAATCCGCTCGTGCTGAATGCCCCCAAAACTGCGGTATACAGTTTCAAAACAAGGCTGGATTATCTCCACTATCTCCACACTTTTGTTACGAGTATGGTCTTTTTTTTACAAGGCCCAGTTCCCTTTGTCTGATTTCGGAAACCACCGGCCATGCGTATAAAGAATACATGTCTGAAACTGGAATCCCCACCAGCAAGTGGTTAAGGACACTTGAGGAAAATGCTCCTTTTTTCCCAACTAGGATAATTCCTTTGAGCTGTTTTTTGATGATGATTTCCTGGACTGTTCCTCTTCATTTTGCCACAAATAACCTAGACCCCAAAATGCCTCTGAAACTGTTCTTCAGAGAGGGGAAACATTGTGTGGACGTGTGCAAGTCCACACAATGCCATCATACCCTACATAATGTGGACTTCTTTTGTGCAGAGGTCCACACTATGTACATGTATGCCACGCCTGCTTGAGTAGCTTTACCTACCATAATCTTCACCCCTGAGTATTTCTGGAGCTATATAATTGGGTGTCCCACAGAATGTGCTGGTAGTGTCACCTGGTCGTAGTCCCTCCTTGCACATGCCATAATCAGTCAGTTTGATATGACCATCAGAGTCCAGCAGCACATTGTCTAATTTGAGATCTCGGTAAATTACACCTGAAGAAAGACAAAAACTGGACTCAGGCTTTTTTGACTTTGTTATAGAGTTATCATTACAATTACTATTGTTAAAATTTGTTTGACATCTGCATTTTGCAGTTTATGATTTGCTATGACATTTTCATACTTCTTTATGCATGTATGACTCTAAGAAGTGGCCCTTATTTAATTGGGGATGCATACCATCAACAGCATGTTAAGAACAAGTGACAAATGACAGAACTTCGGCTGTACGCTTTGAGGGCAACTTCTACATTTTATGAATTACCCATTACATTCCCATTCAAATTCCATCCAGAAGTAAATCCATTTAAAAACAACTTCACATTAACCCTGCCAAAAAAGTTAAGTGATCAGTCACAATGCAATTTCACCTAAAACATAATCATTTACCATAAATTGGGCTTTGAAGTATCTAAAAGAAATCTCAAACTGAAACTTAAATCAATTACAGGGAGTTGATTCCAGCAGAAAATCAAGTTTCTAGTTCCAATTTCTGAATCAGTTTTGTTCAATTCTAGTGTGTAGTTACTTACTTGTTTCAGGTAGATTCTGACTCACAACCTGTTTTCGTAACAAAGCTTTTTGTGTTGAGCAAAATTCTTTAAGTGATCCATCACTCTGACAAAGAATACACAGTTAAGGTTACAATATCTTGTCTGACAAACCTCTTTCATGTAAGAAATTTAGTGCCAGGCTAATTTCAGCTGAGTAGAAGCGAGCATGTTCTTCTGGCAGTCGGCGCTGTCGTTGCATGTGGAACATGAGATCACCACCACTTACAAACTCAATCACAAAGAACAACCTGGGACCAAAAAAAAAACCAGTTAAAGTAAAGTCTTTCCTCCTATATAACTGCACAAAATATGTTAATGAGAAATTGTAAAGTCTAGTTAAGACTTGTATAAAAGACACTACAGGGAGCCAGTCAGAGGAATACTCAGAATACAGATACACAACAGAGAAGTCAAAAGTAAGGAAAATGGATGATCAACAAGAGTTTTTGTCGTGGTTGTGATGTATTCAAGCACATGTCTGTTCCTGATCTTGGTCATCTATGGGTTTTTGAACATTTAAAGCCAACTTTATCACAACTTCTTTGCTGCAAAAACTAATGTGATCATAGGGCCTTGGCTTTAAGTTTTGGAAGTCAAAAAAGGAAAGATTTGATAAATTGATCAGTGTTGTAGTCGAGACCATCACAAGACCAGACACAAGACCATGCACAAGACCAGTCACCAGTAACAGGGTGAAACTTGACAAAGGAATACTTTTGTTGCAGTTCATTTGAATAGCAGTCAAAGCTCCCCCACAGCCAGCAGTTATCAGATCATATCTACTACCACAAAGCTGACAAATCACACTTTGAAACCCTTTTGCATCTTGCACCATGGTGTGTGCTTATGGAAGGCAACAATCCTGACACACTATGGGAAGGTTTTTTGAATATCATGGAAGCAGCTATAACGGACAGCATTTCTCGCAAGCAGTGTCGTTGTAAAAGAATCTTGCCATGGATTACTTCTGAAATACGGAAGCCGATACAACTCAAGCCTAAACTTTTTAAACGGGCCAAATGCACCAACTCGAGTAATGCTTGGATATACTACAAACAGATAAGGAACTGAGTTAAATCCGTAACGAAGACAGCTTAAAGCAATTACGTTAACTGCTTGTTCCAGCTGCAGAAAACAAACGAAGCTTCTGGCGGTTTGTACGAGACCAACAAAAGTCGAAATCTCCACCTGAGACTATTGCTGAAGCCTTTAATAAACACTTCTCTTCTGTCCATTCATCTGCTGTCACATGCCCCCAGTCTCCACCTCCATGCTCTCTTCAAATTCCTGATCTGTCCACAATGAATGCCATTCAGGACTGGGCCACTATCCTAGACAAGCCTGGCCCTTCACGCATTGATATTGCTTATATGGATTTCTCTAAAGCATTTGACATTATGCCACACCATATCCTCAACAAACTTGCTGGGAATTTCAATATACGTGGACAGTTGTGGACTTAGATTATGGTATTTCTTGTGGGGCGACGGCAAAGAGTAATGTACCGTGGGGCTGTTTTTAAATGGTCCCCTGTCACATCAGGAGTCCCAAAGGGAAGTGTCCTTGGTCCACTTCTCTTCAACCTGTTTATAAATGATTTATCAATGGGCCTAGCTGGCACCCAGTCTACCGATCAATCCAGTCCCCTCCTGATGAACTCTTACTCCAGTCAGATCACAAGATGATGTGGATACATATTTCAAACAAGTTGAATGGTCTGTTGATTGGTGTGATAGTCATTACTTGGGTTTGAATGTATACAAAACAATGACTTTTGATTTTCGGCGCTCTCGATCTAGCCATATCCCCTTGGTCATACCATGGCCAATGTACTGAGCAGGTTTCTGAATACAAGAATCTAGGAACAGTGATTGATGAGAAGCTGAAATGGAATAAAAATTCACAATGTGCAGCTAGCAAGCAAAGCCAGAGGTTATATTTCCTTAGAAAACTTCAAGAGTTTCATGTGGATAATAGCATTCTAATACTATTTTATCAGTCAGTGATACAGGGTGTCCTTATGTTCAACCTCGTGTACTTTTAGCAATCTTTCAAAGATTAATATAAAAAAGCTTGAAACATCACGCAAAAATGCCCAGAAAACAAGCTGATCAAAACTTCCCTCGATCGATACCTTGTAAGAGAAATACATTCTTTTGAAAGTCCACAGCATTATGTGTGACCCCCACTGCACCTTTGTGTTACAATCAATCGGGAGTGTGCTTGTGTGTCCCCAAGACTATGCGTTGCCAGTTTAGACAGTCCTTTGTTCCAAACGCTATTCACACTTTAACAGAAATTCTAAGTGGTAGATTATTTTCGACTTAATGAGTAACACTGAGTTCACCTTGTGCAATTGTTGAATTTTACTTATTACTCTGCTTATAATTGATGGATGAGCCTTTCTTGCCCTGCACGGACACAGATGTTGAATCGACGTTTTCAATGTGTTTGATGTAATTTTAACTACGAGTGTCTTGCGTCTTTTTTTTCTTAACAAGCAATTTGTGGGCTTTAGTACGTAATAATTTGTTATGATTTGTTATAATATTTACACGCTTTTATAACATGTTCTATTTTGGTGATGTCCTTTTAACCAGTGGAGTCCGATTTCTCTGTTTTTAAGTGGAAATTAAATTTAAATCAAATCAAATGAAACTAAACAACAATAGGCCTACATCCCTGTATGCAATGCCTCATTGTGCGTTAATCCCCGAGATGGCTTGTGGAATGCTTAACCCTGCTTGATTTTCCACGTTAATGCTAACCCTGGGGTTTGGCTGTTAACCCTGAGATTGATATCCTTAACTCTGGTTGCTGGCAGGGTTAAAAAACCCTGGGGTAACAGCCAAATTTTTCTCTTAACCCGGGGCAGAAAAAGAGTAATGGGAACACTGGAAATACCTGGGGTATCTTGGGGATAAGGTTTGTCGTTATCCGCAAGATAACCCGGAGATTTGGTAGTGGGAAAGGGGGATCCAGTGCTAGCTCCCAACGATTTCCCAATTACAATTTGGGCTATCCCATGTTCAAGAGTACAAGTGCACTTGCCCATAGCTGACAATCCTCTTGCAAACAAACCACAGAAGATTGCTCTTACCTGCTGGGAGTTTGGAAGCAGGAGTGCAGGCCTACCAAGAAAGGGTGGTTGGAGGCCGTCTCAAAGACATGCTTCTCTGTCTGCACCCAGTCGATATCCTCATCATCTGTCACTAACTCCTTCTTAATAACCTGGGACAACAGGTGAAAATATGTGCGGATTAAATCTACCAGGCCTAATTTGCTATTAAGCAAGCAAATGTGCTTCAGACAAACTGGTTGACAAATAGCAATGAGAAATACCTTGAGATGATGGTTAGTTAGAAAGCTGTTTACCGAGTTAAATCCTTTTCTACCGTCAGTAAATCTGTGTTTACTAGTTCCGTGAAACTAGCAGCCAGGCCATGTCTCCAACTTCAGCCTCTAACGTTCTAATTTCATGACACAACTTTTGAGATTCTGGCTTGATAATTTTAACAGGAACATCAAACTGTATATGTAAGATATCAAGACTCAGATAGGAGCCTTTTATTCAGTCCAAACTCTGAAGACCAAATGATGATTTTAAACTCAAGACAACAAACCCCAAAGTCGGGGAAGAACCCAATCTGTCATGGTCCCGCCTGACCAAGATTTCTATTGAAAGACACTGTCTGTGATAAGAAATGTGCCAAGTTGTTTTTGAGGGGAACCTTGTTTAACTCAAACCAAAAGCCCAGTCAGCTCCGCGAGTATAAAGCCGAACAGATTTCATGCCCTACCTTCATTGCATAGACGCGTTGTGTGCTCTTTTGCTCTACCAGCAGCACCTTGGCGTAGCTCCCTCGCCCAATCACACGCAGCATGCTGAAATGGTCCAAACTGACCGTGTTCTCGCTTGTCTCACCTGATTGGGCCTCTTTGCCCTCCCCCTCAGAGTACTGGGTGACTAGAGTGTTGTCTCTGAATTTGTGCTTGGGGCGTGGACTGCCACTAGTACCTGTTTGGTGCAAGCAATCACACCGTTACTAAAGCACTGCCAAGTGCTGACATGTACTACAAGAATTTTGTTAGTTCTTTCTGGATGTTTATAGTTCAAATTATACATATTTTACACTTTCTTCTCACAACAAATTTACATATGAAATTGTTTGAGCATGCAGCTTTCAACCTTGAAGTTCAAACAGCTTTTTCAGTAATATCCATTCCATTCATTCTACAAGGGATGATAGGATAGATTTCAAACAAACAATGAATAAGTTGTTTACCATACACAGTATAGACAGCTACAACTGACTAGACTGGCACCAAAGGGTAAGCAATGAAGCACAAAACAGAATTGGTACGAATAAGGGAAAAGATGTGCGCTTGGCTATTAACTGGCTAATGCCAAAGCCAAAGGACATTAGCAATATCCACTCTCCATGAAAGTTTAAGACCTGCTAGCACATGTTTGTTTCCATTTATAATTACCTTTTGAGTCAAAAAGTCAAAACAAGTTTTTAAATTATAGATTTCCAACAATTTGTTGAACAGTTTTGCTTGATTTTTTCAAACATCCCCCTAGCCAGGTTATGGTATGTTCCTCTCATGACGAGTAATATACAACCTCCTCATGTACAACTTGGTGTGTGAGCAGCATGCACTACATGAGGTGGTGCACGGCCAGGTGGTGCTTTATCAACTGTTTAAGACCACCCACATGACTGGCTCTTGACCAATAGGAATAGAAAACTGTCTAAGGTATTTATGAAGGTAAATAATTCTGTTCCCTCATACTACTGAAAAATTGTTCAATAGCAAGTAAATCTCCTGGCAGTTTTTTAAATTTATGAAAACAAAATCCTTCAATTGAACAAACTACATGTACATGTACATCTATTAGTAAGTCAAAATCTATGTATGTGTCCAATTTTCGTGCAAGTAAAGTATGTAAAGTATCAAAAAAAGTTGGTTAAAAATGTGCTTTCAACAGCTGCACCCACTTCTCTGGTGGTGGGCTGATTCCTGTTTGTTATCGCTGGACGGAAGAGAACTAGCAGAGCCACTACGCTCCTCATTTAGTGACTTGTGGACCTGCTGAAAAAAAAGTTATAAGGGAAAAATAAGAATACATGTACATTTGCACAGGGGAAAAATACATATGATAAATGTCATCCTCATAATTTTTTTGACATTCCTATTTAACTTCCAGACTTTTTCAGTAGTTTGAAAACAAGATTCCATGACTTACAAAGATTTTATTAATGCCAAAAGATCCCTCTTTACATTTTCATATCCAATGTACAATATCACCTCTAGTATTTCCCTACATCTCAGAAAACTGCATTTTTTTTACGTTAAGAGAAAGTTTTATATTTCTGAAAATACCTTTCAAAAAGTAGTCCATGAATCTAAAATTCTTCAGCCTTCATTTTATTTCATTAACTTAAGAGACTGTTATTAGCAAAAAAAAAGTCTGAAGTGAAACAACTATCAAAAAAACACTAAAATGAAAATTTGAAAAAAAAAACACCCAAAAACATAAACATCACAGGAACTTCTTACCAGCTGAGGTCCGCATGGCTGTTTGACCAGTCGGTGACACTTTTTATGCACCAGCAACTTGCAGTCAACACATTTGTAACCCTGTCGGCCAAGGCCCCATATCCTGTCTTCACAGTAAGCACACAGAGCTCTCTGCAACAGATTAATTAGAGAAGATACTATAATTCGTTATGTATTTCTGTATGTGATTGAACCTTGTGCAGTACTAAGAAGAGTAGTACATGAAGTCGAGAGGTTGAGGCATCTCTACTGTCAGAGTTCCAAGTTAAAATCATGAGAAAATGTAACTGTTGCATGATGTCATCAGTAGATGTTTCGAGGAAAATTATTGGGTCGGAGACTAACACCGTTGGTAATAGGTTCATATTTATTATCAATTTCAAATTATAAAGCACATCACGTTTGGACCACTTTGCACTGGAAGTAAAGGTCAAGCGATCTTTACCTTCATGAGAAGAAATGACGACCGATGGTCACTCTATCACTATGTGCAAAATAGAAGCTGCAGGAACTCATGGTTGATTTTATGAGGATTTTTTTTAAGATTTCGTATTTTAAGTGCTGTAATTTGACACCTGATGACATCATCATGACGTCATTCTTCCAGTACATTTTGTTGTCTACGGATTTGCTTCGTGTAACTTTGATGAGGTTGCAAGATAGCCAGGTGGCCCCAAAGGGCTTACAAAAACGTGTATTGGGGAAAAATATATATTCAAAATTCTATAATAAATCAGGTGATGATGTCATGATAACGTCATGGTTCAGCATACATCTTCAGGCGGTAGTCTTAACACTGTGCCAGGTTTGAAGAGAATCGACCCGACACAAGGACCAAAAGAACAACCCCGTATTATGTCAATAAACAAAAAGTGGAAAACAAAGACAAAAAAAAAAAAAATCTTTAAACAAACAATAGCTGTTTTGGCCAGTGCTTGAAACAGCTACTGACTAACTAGTACAAACCATTATTTCACCATCTCCTTACATGTACGTCATGTACTGTATACATGTAACATTTGTAATTTTTCAATTACATGTACTTTCTGGAAATGAACGACTAGTGATTCAAACAGTTGGCAAACTTTACAGTATGGTTGGAAAGTTGAAACACTGAAGTATGAACTGTATTTTAAATACATGTATCTTAATATTAAAGCAAGTCTTAATTTCTGTATACATGTACTTACACATTTGCTCACAGAAAGCAGCTCAGTAAGGACACTGCACAATGTCCATGTACACCATACAAACACTATGCCCATACTGAACAGACAAGGTCTGACAAACATACATGTAACACACTGCCAACTGTGCATGCATATATACAGGCACATCTGAAAGTACAGGTAGTGTAGAAGAGAACAGCTTGGCTATGAGTCTTGTACATCTAACTGTACAGTACTTGTATCATAAAAAAACCACCAGAGGCAAATTTCACATTCTTAAGAAAGCTACACACACCGGAGAAACTGAAATTTCTAAGCACACTTACTGCAGTCACATCAGGCTCCATCTCAAAACTTGGAATACTTTTAATGTTCCACCAGGAGTACAAGTTCAAATTGTGAACTTTTGCCATAAGAGACAGCTTGTTAACACCAGAGACTACTGTGGGATGCTTTCCCATACACATGCATGCTACCAGTAGAACTGTCCTTTCCAGTTGGGAACATATTATACACGTACATGTACATGTGTATGTACTCACTTTGGAATGCACTATGATCCAACAGGATCCAACAGGTGCATTACAGAAACAAGTATGCTGCACACATTTGAATGGTCTATCTCAAGGTGGTGTATTGATGAGTGCTGGTTCAAACTTGGAGATATTCAGCTAAGAACTGCTAAAAAGGACTAGGGAAGCACTGATGCACACACACAGAGAATATAATGTACATTTACATATGTGTACATGTACATGTATACTGCTGCTAAGACTAAACAACAGTGAATGAGTATGAAGCACAAGGCAGATCTCAAGAGTACATGTAGATCTCATACGGCTGACAAAAATCACTTCAAGTTCCAGTTACACATTTAGAAAAGAGCCACGTGCAACACCAGGACCCCCAAATTACTCTCTCTTTGCTGTCCTTTGTGTCTCAGTCTTATGACAGGAAATAAGATCATTGTCAACATGTTTTGCTTTGACAAAACCATCCAGTGATGTCCTGACAGGATACAGATGGAGTATGCATGTACCGGTACATGTACGTGTATGTACGTGGATGCATGTGTGTGAATCACATAATTTCCTTTTCAACAAATAATCCAGGTGTATAAATATTTATTTAGAGGAGCAGTTTATTTCCAACCTGGAGCCTCAAAAACCAATTATGACTGATAAATCACTACCTGTTATTGTTGTTTTTGGCAGATGAGAAGTGATGGGACCAACATGTAAATTCAGCAAAATATATCGTCCTGAGAATAAAGGCTCTACAGAGATGTGAGTAGATTCTCAGTCCAGGGCCGGAAAATGTTGAAAGTGGGTACAGTAGGCATATAGTAAACGTACTGGAAATATGGGTAAAGGACCGGTATCTTGCCCCCTTCTTCTAATGAATTAAATCATGCTTTGAAAGACTCTGGTCTTTATTTTGTTTGCAGTAG
>NW_019091551.1:413239-445461 GCF_001949145.1 Acanthaster planci
CGATGGGAATAGCAGTGACTGACTTGAGGAAGGTGACGATGGGAATGGCAATGACATAAAGATGAAGATTAGGATGATTAATGTAAGAATGGCGATTCAAATGGATTTGAGATGTGGAACCAAGACGATGGTGATGAACATTAAGATAACGATTAACTTGAAGTTGAGAATGAAGCTGACTATGAGAAAAATATGACACTGGTTGAAGGTCGTACATGCAACTGTCATGCTGTAAAGGTTAGAAGTGATTAAGATGAAGATGAGAAGATGGTTGTGTGGTGAAGGTAAGAATGTTTATGATGAAGACGGAAGACAGCGATGACGATGAGGTTGCTAATAGTAATTATGGTGATGATGAAGTTGGTGATGCAGATGGAGGAAGATGTTAAAGACTGGGATAACAATGAAGAGATGAGGATAATGATAAAACAAGAACAACCTCTGTGACAAGGATGGTATGATGGTGATAAAGATAATGATTGGGGTTATGTTGATGAAGATGATGGTGGTGTTCAAGATCAGGGTGATGATGAAGAGAGTGCTGTTGATAAAAATGATGGGATGACAAAGGGCTTTGGATCAGAGCCTGCACATTAAAGAGCACCTCTAAGGGAAACATGTTTTCTCTGATTTTATCTGTTAAAATTAATAAATATGGTAGTATCCAAATTGAACGCAGTGTCATTTGTCTTCAGAGCTCAACTATAACAAGCTAAAAAGGGCTTACGCGAATTCTGAATGTAGACTGCATCGTTTGGAGAACACAGAGAAAATGAGGGAACCCTCATCATGTGTTCCTAGTGGATAAACCCTTGTGCGTGCCTAACAATCTCTACAAACAATGGCTACATGCATTGCTTGGCACACACAAGGGTTTATCCACTAGGAACACAGGGCGAGGGTTCCTTTCGTTTTCTCTATTTTCTCTAAATGACATGTTTGTGCCCTTTAGACTTCCATGAGAAGAAATCAAAACTTGGCAAAGCTTGTGATGAAGCTCCACAGGTAATGAAAAGGATAACGATAAAGGGGTCATTGGCATGTGGCAAATTCCACAAATATCCACAAAGCATCCCAAAAGAGCAAACCCAGATCGAATAAATCAAAGAAGCCCAGTTCACTCACTGTGAATGGTGATATTAGAGTCTTTGTTGACCTCATACAGTCGGATGGCTTCCTCCAACTCCTCTTGAGATGAGATGGTACATGGATCCCCTACAGACAGAGAGACACGAAGAAAGTAACACAGAGAATAATCCAGATGTACCGGTACATCAACGTGTACATGCATGAATAACATAAATGTGATTTAAAGCCTTGATCACTTTGAACTTATGGTGTCGAAATCTACATGTATCTTCAAAGCTCCCTTACTCAATCTTTCCCATAACAGTTCACTGTTCACCAGTAACTCTAGCTAATGACCTGCATGTGTATGTTTATAACGTGCAGGTACCCTCAGGGTCTACCTCATTAGGTATGACCCTACATGTACATGTACAGTATATCCGTTTCCAAGTATTGCATTAGCCTTCATGTACCAATTTTTTAACATTTCTAGGCCTCTTTAATGAGCATGTTCTGCATTTAGACAGTGCATACGCAACACGAAGTGCATCATACATATTCATGCGTAGGTCACTCAAAAACACCGATAGGAGTGTGCAAGGTTGGTTGCATCAGGGCAACAATACACCGACATGCATTGGAAATGTTTGAACTGGTGCAACATCAGGTGCTTTGTTCTTGAATGACCTTGTCTCTTTGAAATACCTAACTGCAAAATGGCTAATTCTCTCCATCCACTTACATAAATTCATTGGTTTCTTATTTATCCTTCTGGCTATGAATCATCCTCCTGCATTTGACTTGTTACTTTATCGATTTTACAAGACAGCACAGATGTTCATGCATCCGTGTAATCCAGTATTTCAGTTCTCAAGTGTTTCTGCCGAATTTGCCCTCCTAAGACACCTACCGGTACATGTATTTCATGGATACCCGCTAGTTTTCACCCACTCACCCATGGGAGTACCGAAGCATGGTGCACACAAATGAAGTATGCACGTGTGTTGGTTCAAGCACTGGTTCTCATGCTAATGTATTTTGCACACAAAATTGTACATGTAACATATTCACTTTGGTACCCTATGCATGCGATGCTATCTGAACTCACTGTCTCCACATCCCAGTTTCATCATAGAGCTATGGTTTCAACAAGACCCTATTCTATGTATGTATGTATGTGTGACTCCTTCCTTGCACTCATGTCATAAGCCATGTTTCCACTGGACATTTTTCTTCTGAGGCCACACAGAAACTTACCGCGACATTATATGTATGGTATTTCATGTCAGTCTACTGAGCATTCCTACTTGGACTTTTTAATCCTAACTGAATATTTCTTCACTGTGCGAAACTAGCTGAATGCCGTACATAACAAGCGCTGTGCAAATCACCCTTGACCTGAGCAGGATATGACAAAAATTGAAAATCTGCAAAAAGTGACAAAATCTGACAATTTAACCAAATCTGCTACATGTATATTTGAAGTAATGATCAAACAAGATGTACAGTATATGCATGTACAGCTTTTGCCAGTTAAGCTTCACTGGCTGTGCATGCTGTATATGTATGTTGGTTTGCTGTACGAAAGGACACAGGGAACTATGCAAACATTTCCGTGCACACACTGTCATATCTCTGTGTATGTGTAACTGTGAGCTGTCCTGTTAGATTTACAGTGTGGCAGCAGTAAATCTTCATCATGGAACTGTTCCCATGGGACTTTTTAGCACCCCGGCTAACTTACCATGGCTGCACGGAAATCTTCTGTGACCAATTTCGGCTTGATAGTTTTACATCATGGTTGCGGTAAGTTAAGAGGAACATCAGTTTACCTACCGCATGCCCCAATTGGATTTAATTGGTCATTCTACAGGAAAGTCACAAAAAGTTAACCAAAAAAGTCCAATGGAAACATGGCCACAGCTGTACACTGCTCAATCTCGCAGTTTCTGACTTCCCTTGCCTCATCCACTTACAGGTAGTTTATGGCCAAACTCTGGGTTTCCCGCACCCACTGCATCCCATCACTGTGTGCCATACATGTAGTTTAGGATCTTTCTTCCCAACTCACCCATTACATGTAAAACACTGCACAGTACCAAAGAGCATGTACATGTACATGTACACTGTACATGATGTGCATTGTGCACCACTTACCCTCTTCATCTACCCATTTCATGGTGAAACACTGGTCCTCATCAAAGTTGCAGATGTCCCTCATATCAGCAGACAAATCATCCAATGTGATGTCCTGATCAATGGTGATGCAGAGAATATCTCTACATAAAGAAAATGCAATACCAGCCAATTAAGTTGAAGTACTGGACACTTCATGCCTGCTGCAACTAAAATATTGCAAGAATACATACATGTACATGTACGTGGATTGGGAGCAGGGCCAAGTCTTCCATCCAAAATTCTGTGTAACCCTATCCGCGCCCAATCAACATCTAACAAGCTGCTCCAGAGGGTTCTTTCCTCTTCAGAAGAGATCCAACAGACAAGATGACAGGAAAAAACTGCAAGTTGTTATCAACAGTGCATGTATAATGTTCAAATTCAAATGTGAAATAATGATGATTGGGGCACCTTCACATTTCCTACTGACTTGGTGTCTCAGAAACATGAAATCACTGTGGGGCAAATTCCTTGAACACACAGAAGTAGCGGTAGTCCACAGTGCAGTTTTTCATTCATCCAAAAATGTTTTGGGTATCTCCACGTGAAATGAACCAAACTTGCACTAATAATAATAATAATAATATGTGTTTTTTATATAGCGCATTTCAAAACGGGGAGAAACCTCAATGCGCTTTGCAATAAAATTTTATACCATATAAATTACAATCTACTTACATGTATCTATCTACAAATCTATAGTCTACAGAATAAACACACACTACAGTGTTATAATCCTCAACCTTGTTCCAGGGATGTGATTAAGCTGTCCAAATGCACAATTCAATCTTGTCAGGAGGTCAGAATGTACATTGTGAACTATACTCCAAAACTGGGCAATCTGTTCTTGCAAAAGCTCAGCAAACGTGTCTTATGAAATTCAAAGAAAAATGTCTGTACAACATCTGATGAATTACATGTACACGTATACAGGCAGACAAGCCAAATTGGATCCTACACATGTAGCATTTGTCTGTCTATACAAACATGTACCTGTACTGTATTAAAACACAACTTGCCAATTAAACAATAATACACGATAGCGGATATGAGAGGCAAGAGGTTTTTAGCACAGTGCAGATAATGCAAATTGCGGCCACATGGTATGCCCTGGCAATGAACGTCAGATGGGCTGCCTTTATAATAAGGGTTTGGCATGGGTGGCACATCCCTTGATGAATTCAAGGCCTGAGATGGTCAAGCAGAAAAATTCAAAACTTTTCTTTGTGAATGGCAACAGCATAATTTCGCCTGGATAGTTTTGTTTTTGTTGATATTTATTCGAAATCCCTAAGACTGTTCATAATTTATCAAGTTCGTTTTGAGGGTTTAACAGGAAAGTAGAAGGCACATGTAGAGCCCAGCCACCTCTATAGTATACACTAGTGAGTCTTCCTGCCCTGCCCCTAATAAGTTGGTGTATTGTAAATGTACGGTATGTGAATAAAGAATAAGCCACCAGTTTCTTTTACAGGCAATCAGGCATGGAACGTTCCAGGCAATCAGGCATGGAACGTTCCAGGCAATCAGGCATGGAACGTTCCAGGCAATGACATCCAGGAGATCAGGACTCATCAAATAACCTACTGTAGTGCACCTACACGTACCGGTACATGCATGCTATGTACATGTACATGTAACTGTATGCTTAACATTTTGTCATGAATATACTGATAAGATGTACATGTAGTCAAGACAAACTAATTAAAGGCCACCAGCAACACTTGCATTGTACATACATGTACATGTATACATGCACATATACATGTTATGCAATGAAGCTGCAGTAACAAGCCAAGGGCTTCACCAGGCAATTGTTTCATTTCCGAAAACTAGAACATGAGGATGCAGACCCACACATATTCAGTAGATATGTAGATATTCTCAGCTCGGTAATGGATATACATGTAAATGTAGAGGTGTCACAACAACATGGGAAAGGGTTCGTTATTTGATTTCCAACTAGACAAATTTTACAATTTAATGAAAAGAAGTAGCCTAAGATGACAGGTTTGACAAACTCAGTTTTCCATAATATTTGGCATGTTTCTATCCACTAGCTACCATACCTGCTGCCTCTGTCTCAAGTTACCCGTACTTTATAGTAGAGAGTATTTGGTTCCATGCAAAAACAAATAAGATGACGACACTTGTCTCCTTAACCTTTCAGTTGATTCCCCCATCTTACCATTGTGGAGGGGAATTCAACAGGGGCCATGACCCTTCAAAAACGAAATATTTCTTTTAAAATAATGAGAGAAAGGCAAGGTTTTGGTCTATTTCTTATGCCATTATTCTAAAGTGTGTAAGAAGCTCAAATTGGCCTTATCCCCTGGACGCCCATAAAAAGTAGTTTCATGAAAAAAGATCTGAATTTTTTGGCCCCTCAAAATAATTTTGACCCCCTCCCCCAAAATGTTGACTTGAGGCTCTTGTTTGTTGGAACAAAGATGTAACATTACAGTACAGTACACATGCATGTACATTAAACCAAATCAACAAAAACTGAAGCAAACGTGTATTTTTTGGGTCAAAGCTGCACAAATAGGTCTCAGTGCATAAGATAAGTACTACACAACCTACAAAGAGCTACATTTGGAATTGGCAATGTCAGCGATGACTACACGTACTTTGATTTTTTGATCGATGATATTTTTAAAATAAACAAAACATTTCTTCCTCCCACAATTTCTTAATAGCATGTTTGGTTTGGTTGTGAATTTACTTTGTGGGAAAGTGAACGTTTCTAAGAGTGCTCAGGCACAATTACCAATATCACAACTCTGAAACTACAGCACCTTACAAAACTTGCAAAAGGTTGTCAATTTGTGATCATATTTCTTTACACAAATTGCAACTAGAGGGTGCAAACACAAATTAGCCAGTGTACCAGTAATCTAGGCACTCTGAAAATCATTGCACAAGTTCAAACTTGCACAGGGTGTCCAATTTACACTCAACACCTGTTCACATGTGTCTACTGAAGAACTGGTGCAGTGTGCAATCCCTACCACACCTGCTCCACTCTTATTACTTTCAATCAGATTTCCCTCATTAAAACAATGACACCTGCATTATATTAATGAGGCAATCTCCTTGAAAAGTGCAGACATTCATTAGTGATCAGCTCAGTTCTTATCACCTTCAGGTTTGGACACACTGCATTGGAAAAATCGAAAGGTGACAACGTAATGACTATTCTTGTGATCCATATGCAAAAATATGTATGCATATTAATAAGTAATGAACTGTGGTTTTGTTTTAATTTACTTCTACTTTTACTGCCAGTGCATCTTACTATCTACATCAACATGTAATAAAATGCTAATGTTATTGATGATATCACTGAAAAGTGGTCGAAGTTTATCATATTTTTCAGAGATTTGAGCAAAAACAAAAATATGATCCATTAATTGGAATTTGTAAGCAATAACAGAGAATCCAAAGTGAGTTATCCCCATTCTTTATCCAAAGGAGATTCCATCTACATGTACTATGACTTTGACTACGGTTACCAGACTTCCATCTGTGATTTGTATTCTGGATAAAGTGACGTCATGCTTTAAGTAATGCTCTTACAAGTTTCTCTTCAGACAGTTCACAGAGTGCCTGGTGCTCAGGAACAATTTTTGTCTTGAACAGTTTATTTCATTTGCCCGTATTCTCAAACTACACAATGAGGGCAGTGAGTCAAACGCAAAAGCCAATTCCTGCTAGGTTTTATCTGAGATGCAATGCCAATCTTTGAGAAACAGCATCTTGTCAACTGAAGCATTGTTTTTTTGTCCACAAGATTCCTCGGCACAAAGATGTATTTTGTTTCCATAGTTATCTGTGACTGAGAGGCTGTTCAGTTGAAGTCCATTATTTACAAGATCCCTGGCAAACTGTGTGTCTTCAGACTAGCTTGCTTTCTGTTTTCTTCGCCAATATACGCTGTACCAGTGTTTTACTTAAGCATTTCTCTTTCACGAGATTGTCTCTTTAACAAGCAGTTTAGCAGAATGTTTGGTTGTTTTTGTTTTTTTAGTACTTAAAGAAGTGAAAGATGTAAGAGAGAGGCTGCATACATAACTTTGGAAGGGATTTTGAACTCCATAAACTACGTGTATAGGATGCCTTCATGGCGTCGTTTTGGCACAGTTGCGTTTGAATTTGTTCACTTGCCTAAAAAGGAGATGGTTGAGCCTTGATGGCCCACAACAATGCACAAGCAGGACACAGAGATGACATGGCATGCATGGTATTGCTGCCAAGCAGGGTGCCATTCGGATATCCAAGGCACAGGGCCCAGTAGGGGACCTAGCAAAAAGATTCCTCCTACACAGCTAACAAATTGTGAGGAATTTTCAGGAATTTTTTAGAGTGCAGTGCATGAGTGCTGATGGCATGGTAGAGCACTGCACACTATATATACTACACATTTAATATCGATGTATTACAAATCAGTAATTACTGTAGGAAATACATAAACTTGTAACTTACATGTACATGTACTGGGTAGGCCAAACAAAATAATAGTTGTGCTTTCTATTACATGTACATTGCCCCCCCCCAAACAAAAACATGTACATGTAGGTGGGTAGTATCTTTTTTTCTCTTCAAGTTTTTGGGTCAAAAATTTTAATGTGGGGAATTTGTTTGAATTTTTTTGGTTAAAAAGTGATTTTGATGGTCTACAGAGTTTCCATCCATTGTTTTTTCCCACAGATTCCTAAGTTGAGGATCAGTCTTGTCAAAGATTGTACCCATGTCAGAGCCTCTTTGGACAATTATACATTTGTATTGCACTGACATTTGGATAAGTTAATGTCCAAAAATTGTTTGAAAGCTTGTACAAAACGATGCACATAGAGCACTTAAAACCCACGCGATGATGCATGACACAATAACTTTGTGCACCCCACGCCAGTTGTCACAAAACCCTCTATTGGCGAAAGCAAAAATGTACTAACGTTACTTCAAGCCATAAATTCACAGTGAACGTGAGCTACCGGTACTGCGAGTTATATTGGAAACTCTGCCCTGTCAATGGCACAAAAATGGAGAATGAAATTCAGCATACTTGACAAAAAAATAAGCACAAGGGTCGATAACAATAATTTTGATTTTTATGTTTTTTCAATAAAAAGATTTGAGTCGGTGCAATCTGCTAGGTTGGGGCAGGTAACTGGAAGCACAACTATTATTTTATTTGGCGTTACTTAAGAAGCAACATAAGCATGTATCAGTACATATACATGTATGTACACTTGACTGTATCATGGCTGAAGGAGTGTCCTTTAAAAACTGCATGTAATTTAATGTACATGTGCAAAAGGTTCCATCTGTCAGTCGCCACTTGATTGAAACTTTGGCTATACTGGTACATGTACAAGTGATCCTGAGTCACTAGCAACAAAAATTAAAGGCCTACCTACATGCATGTATGCATACGTACACACATTTCAAAAAGAGTGGTTGCATCAAAAAAGTAAGTGGCTGCTTGATTGTGCATTTGGCTAGAACTTTGGCTGCTATTAAAAATTTGCCTGCTGAAATTCTGTCATGTTTCAATGTATGGTTATAGAAAGTTGACACTACATGTAAACTCTACCTTTCAGGACATTTCTGCAACACTGAAAACTGAATATTTTTCTGATTGATTTGTGTTCTAAATTTGACAGACCTTCAAGGAACATTTTGAATCACCGTTAGTCAGGGGGGTTGCTTAACAAGTACCCAATCTTCAAAAGTCTGCAAAATACTGTCTCTATTTTATTCATTTTTGTTTTTAATTTCACAGTGGAAGTGAACTGTAGACATCTCTTTAATGGTTAACACAGGGAAAAATCTTTCCTCTTTTTCCAAAATTCATGTCAATGGCACATTTATATCATCACACACATTTATTAATCAGTGTCACAAAGGGATCCATGGAATCAAGCAAAACACTGTGAAGTACATTAGGTAAAAGGCATGATGTGCATCCACAATACAACATGCCATACGTGTACATAATTTGCTCAAAGGATACATGTATGTATACGTGTACATGTATTTTGAACAGTTTGTGAAGAGATGTCAATGGTGAAAAACTGTTTCTCATAAAAATCTAAAATCAAAAAGGACAGTGGAAAAGGTTTCACTTTGGATCATTACAGTGAAACAAAGTGCACAGGGAATGAAAGGAAACATGAAACATGATTTTTATTGCATTATGTTGTATAACGATGTGTCATAATGAATTATTATGATAAAAGAATGACATTTTGTGTGACTTAATAACTGGTTTCCAGGATAAGTAGGAGAAAACAAATTGAAAATGTTTTGGTTAAGCCACTTTGCCCATGGAATTATGCTTTAATAATAATAAGTACATTTATAAAGTGCGAATTTCATATACTGGTAGATATGTTCAAAGGCGCTGTACAATGAAGACATTAAGCGTGGAACAATGAATACATTTATACATGGCATACAAGGGCGCCTTGGGCAGCTGCCAAATGACCCAGTGTTGCTGTTGGGTGCAGCAGAAGTATAAGTGATTGTGTGATCCCGTACATGCATCCCATTGATCTGAAACTCATAGAAATGACAGTATTCACAAGTTGGTCATACTGAATTTAAAGTGAGATTAACTTTTTATTTAAAAAACCTAAATTAAGAAGGAAAAAAAAGCAATGAAATGAAAGTTCATTGCAAATTAATTTCATTCATGATTTACGATGATGAAAAATCAAAATGTGTATTTTATTATATCTAAACATTTTAAGTAACATCTAAAAAAGTGAAAGTGAGGCATAGAACCAAAAATAGTTTGGCACTATCCAATTTGACAAATTTCTTTGAAACGGACATGTTCAGAAAATTTGGTCAAAAATGGCAAATGGTCTATTTGGACTGCTAAAGTAAAGACTACTTGAACAAGTGGTCCGCACTGCGTAGCGACCTCTTAAAGCCGTTGTGCTTCAAATCTGGATTATACAGCTCCTTTGGCATGTCAATAAAAACTGAAGAAGATTGATGCCATTTCTATCTTATTTCAATCTACAGTACAAGATAAAGAATAGAACTGGACAAGCCAACCAAATGCCCACATACAGGTACAAGAGGAACATTTGTCAAATGGAGAAAACTCACTGGGAACTAACCTTCAAGATTTGAGATGCATTCACTGAATTGTGTCTGAAATAATTATCTTTGTTGCCCATGTATGAAGTGTATGAACTATCTTAGGTTGGGTAGCTCAACAGATCATTCCTTCATGTTCATATTATGAGGATAGCCGTGTTGGTCTGAAGATACCCGGTACAATCAGCAGATACATGTATGGTACATGTAGATTGTGGCCTTTTTTCTGTCATAACTTATCAACCTAGGCAGGTGGAGTGCAACTGTGCAACCAAATAATACATGCACCAGCTATCGATACATGTAAATGTACACAGCACTCATTACAGTGTATATTGTTAAGATACATTGCAAGCTGGGTGCTACACACCACGTCACCGCCACAGTGGCCATGTTACAGCAAGAAGGTATGCAGCTACTGGTAGCTTCATGCAGTACCAATCTTCTCGTGAGTAGGCATAATTTCACAGCTGCAGACTTCTGAGTCAGTTTGTGAATTTTGGTGCCTTAGCAGTCTATGTCATTGAATTTGAATAGTAGCAAAACTGAAAAAAGGGGGATCCAAGTTTGGGGAGGCAAATAAACACACCTATACTAAACACAAACCATTTTTGCTTTTCATTTTATATTAAACATACATGAAAATAAATTTACGGATAAAAATGAGTTATGACAAATTTTGACTTCTCTGTTCCTTAAAGGTCTCTTTCACAAGAGAAAAGATTAAACAATGAATCCTACACTGGAGGAACAGCAGGGACAAAGGTGTCATAGACAAAACAGCACTCTGAATGAAGAAATTAATCTCAGTTCCTCCACACACAGCACACCATTCTGCAAGTCAGCTTGAGGTAAACTGAAACTGTGATGCAGAACTTTTGGTTCTACAAGCACATACATGTAGTATTACAGAGCACACCAAACATTACAGCAGCCACACTTACCCGCATCCCTTGCTTCAGATTTGATAATCATATCAAGTTAAGGCACGTGTTGACAGCATCGTCATCCTCCTCCTCAACTTGACTGCAAGCCAAACCCTTGTCTCAGCCCTGTGTCTGACTCCCATACCTTGTACATGTACTTCTTCCTTCTACCACACCCTGAAATCTGGGGGATTGGGAGAGGCAACTGTTCTTTGCTGCAAAGCTGGTCCAGACAGCTCATGGAACAAGTCCAAATCCTGAAGTCAGTGCCCACATAATGTGAATGGCAACCAACCCCAGTCTGACAGTAACAATTCTCATTGACTGAAACTACCGGTGACAGGCATGGACACTTGCACATAACCAGACCTTTGCAAAGGCATGGGGGCCATACCAAACACAGACCACAGTTCAAACGCAGCTGTGCCATAGTGAGAATGCAATGCAGTCAACAACTGTGATCCCTGTCATTTAAGACAGGCAAATAGGACTGAACAACCCCAGCAAGCCAGAAAGGGCAAAAGAGAGAGAGATAGCAGTTGGAGGGGAACTGAACCCCTCTTACAGGCTACCAAGTTGCAAAATGACACAACTTCAGTCAAAGAGTGGGATATTTAAAGGTTTTTGGCACAGTGGGATCAATAGTTTGCTATTCCGGAGATAAGCTAGGGTCAATAGTTACCTTTAACTAACTGTTGGTAAATTTGTGTGTGTGTGAATGGGGGGTGCTACTGAGACAGATGTTGCCAAGCTGTTAAGAGGATTTGCAAATATAGATTGCGCTGTTAATTAAGACGTTAGGCTTGGGTTGCAGATGGTAAAAATGGATTATGGTTGAAAACTCTCTAAAACTTTGTCTTTAATTACAAGCGTGTAGGTGTGTTTCATGACAATATTGATCTTTGTTGTCACTTTACCAGAAGCAAATGTGATTTTTAAGTTTAACAAAAAAGTCTTGCTATTAAGAAAATCGACATAGATTACATACATGTACATGAACATACACACGTAAAATGTATAAAACCACGTCAACTACAATAAATTTGCTAAGTTTATAACCAAATTCTGCTTGTTTGAATATATGTGTGTTATCATTCCTCAAGTAATCAGAGTTCCATAAGAAGAAAACTCCTACTGGGAAATTATATGAGTCCAAGATGAAATCCACCTCAAAAGACTACGTAATGTATTCCACGTTGAAGCTCTTTTTCTTCATGGGAGCAACAGCACTTTTCTGCATGTTGACTGATAGGCTGATGTCATAGCAGTTGTTACATGTACGTCTTTGCATGTGATACATGTGAATATTAATCCTTAGCCTATCGAAATTAGAATACACTAGAATGTTACATTCTGCACGTTTGGCTCGATGATATGATTTTGTTGCAGCTAGAGGAGGGTGTCATGCAATTTTTCAGAATTAACAAAGAGTAATTTCCTGAGATAGCTTGACAGAGGTTGACTTTTTGAGTAGCATAAGACAGAATAGTTCCACTGGCTCCACTGGGATGTTAATAGTGCTGAAAATAAAATTCGAGTCAATAGGAGTAAAAATGGGTACCTGTAGTGGCTAGGGAGTGACCCATAATGAACTGGCATCCCATCTAGGGGGAATAGAAATATTCTTGTTTGTGGTTTCCGAAGGAATCCAGATATACATGTGAACACCCACCTGGCTCAGACCAGATCAGACTGACAGGTAATGAACAGGGGGCGCCTTGAGTGCTGGTACATGTAGGTTGTTACAGGAAACACGTTTAATGTGGTACTGGAAGGGGTCGAGTAACGTTAGCATCAGATTTAACTTCAGCAATCTTTTTTCATCGCACTTTTTCCATCGCACTTTCTTAATCACACTTTTGTCATCACACTTCTTCATTGATCAAAAGACATCGATCGATCAATGTAGAAGACTTGGACAATCAATATACAAGAATGATCAATCGATGTCGGGGAATGATCAATCAATGAACCGGTAGAAGATTGATCGATCGATGTAGGGGAATGATCAATCGATGTACCCGTAGAAGATTGATCGATCGATGTCTGGGAACGATCGATCGATGTAGAAGAACGATCAATGTGTTGCCTCAGAGTTTTTGCCTCTTTGGCATTCCATACACATGTAGAAGAGGGTACAAGTAAATTGCTGTCTCCAGTGTAGGGGTCCACGGTGTTTTGAACTCTTATGGAGGCAAATGGCATCCAAAGCAAAGCTGAAACTGTATAAAATCCGCAGACCCCGTCACAACGGGCAGCAATTTTGTTATACCACAGAAACATAGTTTACAAATACAAGGGAACAATGTAAAAACATTTTACCGTGAGACAATGGAGTTCATTTCACTGAAATTGTCTTCATCAACAAAATGTTCTAAAGCTGAACAAATTAACTTCAAAACCACTAAACTGAGTAACTGGTAGGAAGCACCATCTTCTGTCTTGACATTTCCAAAGAAATTTTCCAGAAAGCTACATATGTACATGTATCTAATTTTGTCATGCAATGTAGGTAACATCTAAAACTGCGGGTCTCTCCCTTCATGCCTCATGTAATGCAGAATTTGAAACCACTATATCTACACATGCACAACATTTTCCGCTTTTTTTTGTCATGCTAATCCTATCCTGCACAACAACTGAAACTCTGATCTTCTTTATTGGAACAAAAGAAAACCCTTTCTTAAAAACCAACCTGCTGTCATCTGCCCACATTATTGCCGGTACAGTGACATTATCGTGACACTAGCCCCGTTAAAAATACCAACAAACAATGCAAACAGAAATGGCAGTCAAATCAGACATGGTGCTTCACTTTCCTTCCACAGCAAATCTCATGTATGCATGAACTAACACAATACATGTACAAAGGCAATCTAGTACCCAAGGTCATTCCAAGGCAATGGGGTGGTAATGACATTTTCAACCATGGGGAAACATCAAGGTATAATTAATGTACACTGTGGGGTACCCTACATCATTCACGCACCACAGCGAACATCACCCATGTTCTTGCGATTATGCCATACATGATTGCTTCTTGACCAATAAAAACTCCCAATCTAAGGCCAAAAAAGTCTCCAGTTTCTGGTCAGGGGCTGGCTCTGAAAGTGGTACATACACTGTATGTACAGTAATGTGTTTTTTCCCCACTTTTTTTCCTAGAAATGATGTAAATGCATGAGCTTGTACCTACGGCACCGCTGTTACAACACTGAAATAGACTTACTGTAAATGTATGAATACAGAAATGGCATCTCAAAAAGAGTGCCTGACTAAATGTATGGGGGGCCTAGAGGGACTCCTTTACTTCCTTTACATATTGCCATATCTAAAACATGCAGCAGGATTCCAGCCAATTAAGCAAATCTGGCAGCTTTTGGACATCGTATTACACTGAATAAAACACTTTTGTGTATTTTTTAAGGGGGGAGGCCCATTGTAGTGGGAAGTGAAATTGTTGGGACAGAGAAATGTCCCTACAACTCAGTAATTTGCTTAACAAAAGAAACTGTCCCCTTTAACATGTTTAAGTGGTCAGGCATACCCACACACACCAGTACACAGTAAAATGTACATGCACATGTACAGTTCATGTGCGTGCACAGTATGTTTATATACACCTTGTACATGTATACATGTACATGTAGTTATGGGGACAAAGCAAGTGTTGACAGTGTTGACATTTAGACAAAGTGGGGAATAAGAATGTAACAGGGACAAATTTTTGTCCCCCTTAATAGGGTCAGGGTGGAGGCCTACATGTATATCCACATATTTATCTCCAATCATGCATGTATTACATTGTAAACCAATCTATGGCAGCCCCTGTATGTGTAACAACAGGAATCGTAAATCCACTTGGGTTTGTACAAAATTGTACTGAAATTGGAGAAATCAGACTTAACTGCATGCATACATGTATGTGTATAGTATAAACACCTACAGTACATACACATGTACATGTACATGTACCAGTACATGTGTAGAGTGCCTCTGTCATTCAGGGGAAATACACATTGAAATTTATTGATGCCAGCTTTCTAACTTTACACAATTTCTTCAACACTTAATGGCACATATGTACCAGTCACCTGCAATCAATAGTTTCAATTAACAACTTGTGATCAATAACCACAAAGCTCGAAACATCTGGCACTAAAAGACATTGATCTGGCTGCGTTAGAAACTCTGAAAATATTTAAGACTTTTTTGAGTGTCATACACATGTACACAGAAGGGATTTCTTGGTGTATTGAGGTACATTTTTTATTTAACTTCATCATCTTTCGAAAACTGTTTGATTCAGTTAAGTACAAGAGTAATTTGCATGCATTTCTGGACAATTTCTAAACACACAAATTTTGATAAGTAGTATTGATACACATGAATTCAAAAGGAATGCAGGCCAGGTGTTGTTAGTTTCAATAATAATGATTATGTACGTGTAGTCTTCTCTTTTATAAAAAGCCATGTTTCCACTTTTAGGTGAAACCACTGGTGTCGAGCAGAATTGCAAACTAAATTCCAACGGGGATGGCTAGATATCAACTGTCCATGATTTTATATCAAGCTAATGAGTCCCTCAACATGCCAAAACTGCTTGTGGAAAATTTCAATTAAGCCACAAGGCTGCAGTTTTCAAGGACCCCCAGTAATCCAAGGGGAACAGCTTTGTACTGTAAATGTCCTGACAAAAGGATCCCTGACCCCTTCATACATGTACAGTACACATACAAGTACCTATACACAGGTACATGTACATGATCCATAGCTGTGGAGAGAACACTTGTACACTGTACTTGTACATACATGTACCAGTATATGTGTCAGGTAACACAGATGTTGTGGGACAGCAGACATTACACATGTAGGTTAATTTTTTGTCCCCACAACCCAGTCTCAACATTCTAACAAAATAAATTGTCCCTTAGCTGCAGTAAAGGCCTACATGTACAGTACATGAACGTGAACGATTTTTTATGATCCGTTTCACACTTGAAAAGCTTCAACCCCGAGCCGAACCGGGTAAGGCACTCTGGCTGGATCAAAACCAACCCTGGTAGCGACCAGGGTTGAAAATCTCAAGCCGGATCCAAACTGTATTTTTTTACGTGACCTGTGTAGAAAATGGTAGTGTGAACGACCCCTAGTCACGTGGCTGATCTGTGTTGATGCACCCATGATGTACCGATTTTTAATGACATGTCAAAGGTCAATAAACAATTGTGGCCAGAGTGGCGAGCGCTTTACATGTGTACACACGGCCCACTTCAATCACATACTGGAGAGCATCGTAGTACGACATTCATCGCTGAACAATCATCGCTAAAAATGGGCCCCAAAAAGGACAAAAAGCCGGAAAAGGAAAAGCAGACAGACCGTCGTAGAAGGACGAAGAAGTCAAGGTGCCTCTAACGATTTGGTCGGCAGAGGAAATTCAGTCCCAACTTGACGGAACGACACGCAACAGTAAGGTTTTTAGCAAGATAGCTGACGTTTTGGCTGAGCAAGGCATACGGGATAAGACGCCAAGCCAGTGCCGCAACAAGCTGAAGAACTTAAAGCGCGAGTACAAGAAAGTAAAGGACCACAACAGGCACCAATCCGGGGGGGGGGGAAAAGAAAAACCTGTCCCCACTTCGAAATGTTGGACGAAGTCCTTGGGTGCAGGCCGACAATTGAGCCCGAGCATCTGCTTGTTGACACAACCGCTTTGGTAAACTGGTGCGTCAAATTATGGGAAGAGCCACCGCTGTGCGCCACTGGGCCTCTGCAGGTTGAGAATACAACAGTGTAAATACGCTGGCCTGATATCCGGATCATACATTACACGGTTCACGCAAGAGCCGGTTCACGCAAAAGTGGTGTGAATGTTGTATCTCTCCAACCCGTGTTGAAAATTTTTGAAATGGAACCGGTGTGGACCCGGGTAGGTTTGAACGCAGATCGAAATAGAGATACATGTAGCGTGAAAAGCCTTAATGGCCTACTAGTCCTAATAATGGATAAAATGGTCAAACTAAGTCAGCCTATTGTACTTTTACACTCAACATTCAAGGGTACATGTACATAGATCCCCATATTATACAGTATATATGATGTCAATTTCTGTATAATACTGGGTACATACATCTGGTACATGTACATGTACATCTACATGTATTGTCCATGTACATTTACATCACACACAATGTACATGTACATATTGCTTCCTTTGTCATAACAACTGGACCAAAATTACATACATTCATAACTGCATTTATCTTTGCTCTTTCAGACTGGATGATTTTTACTATTAAAATCTTCTATACATTAAATCACCAGCCACAACTGCATCCTTCATTCCTCTTGAGCCTTCCACTCACCATGCAGTGTCTCATATTATCATCTACCGGGTAAATGTACATGTAGTTTGACACATGCAGATCCCCATGTTTGTAAACTTCCGCTAATTTAAGCTGATCAATGTTATCCAGGTAAAGCTTTACTAAATTGCTGGTTCCCTGTACATTTACTGGCTCATTTTATCATTTATTTTGTGCCCACAGGCGGAATTGAACGGTGATGATCATTTTACGAAGATATTTCCTGGAGCACATGCTTACATTAGCATCAACAGTAGGTAACTACATGTACATAGGGCAAGGAACAGTTTTATGCCCAGTTTAGACAAACATTCCAGAGCTGTGCTGAACTAATGGAGTTATGAATAACTTGAGTTGATCTTTTGCCTCCATCATTCAATCTTTCACCATCAAGTGCACTTTACAGTAAATACTGTAATTGTTCCTAATTGTTCCAGACATCATATTTTTGAATTACAATTAGTTCAGCTCGACTCAAAAACACCAGTCTGAACTGGGTGCTATTTCAGTAAGACTCCCTGAGAAAATGGCTCTATGTACGTGAACGTATACAAAGGTTGAATAGTGGAATACCATATCATACATACCCGATGGGTTCGACATTCCGGCATTCGTGTGATTAAATATCCAGTCTGTTTTATTCTACTTTTTATAAGGTATAATTACAGCTCTTAGCGGAGAACACAAGGCCAGAGTAAAGTTTCTCCAGCCTCACAGAAGGCACTGAGATCACTTCATATTTCCTGAAGTTGATGACATCCAAACAGTTGACAGGTTGATAACTCTTCTGCCAAAAGGATCAAGCTGCCAGAGAGTGGATTGTTCCTCACTTTGTTTGGGACTAATTTGCATTCTTCCAGTATGTGTTACAGGTACAGTACAATGTACATTGCAACTGAAAGTTAACCTCAAAAGGGGAAAAACTTTTCACACTTTTTCCCCCTCTGTGAAAAAGAAATTCACAAGTGGCAAATTTTTTCACACTTTTTTTCACCAGTGGGAAAAATGTTAGCACCTTTTTACAAAACGTGGGAGTATTTTTCACAGCTGTTTTTCACAAGTGGGAAAATTTTTCCAGGCTATATAGTGAAGAAATGTGCAAGCAGCCTATGGAGTTGAGGTTGCCCCACACCAGATCCATGTTTACTGTAGTCCCTCCTCCAAGCTTCCTGATGCGCTTTCAATTTCAGATTGACCATGTGTCAAAAGTCACTTTGGTCAAGGGAACACATGCAGCATCTGCTGAATAAGTACGGTATTTACAGAATGGAATGAAGAGTTTGCTGAGTACCATCACCGTACTTAACACCAAGTACATGTACATGTAGCTGTGCCAAAGCATGGAAGGAAGTTAACAAAACCGACGATGTACCAGTAGGGCTTCCGAATACAGCAATGGCTTTCCATACGTTCAAACACTATCCACTGCAGCTACGACATTCACAATACCATTGGACAAGGTCAAATGTCAGGCATGACGTTTTTTTATAACTCATGCAAAATTCACACTCATAATTAACCAGTACTTTGTGTTACAACTGCACTGGTACCTGTATGCACATGTACATGTAAATGTGGCTCTCGTAGAAAGAGCAGTAACCAACAGCCAACATAAGACTGCATTCTGCTTCGGAAAAAGTTGGAACTTATAGTAAGAAAAGACACACAAGTTAGGAAGAATATTGCCAATTTTATAAGTATTCCTACAAGTACCAGTATGCATCAGCCATCTACATGTACCAGTAAGTCTGAAGATTTTTTCAACTTTGAATTTTTCCTCTTTAGTCTGGTGAAACTTCTGCAACATACATGAATTATAATGTTAACATTGAAGTGATTATGAACTATTTACTCAGCATTTCCTTCAGTTAGAGTCCAGTGGATTGAAAAAGGGTAGTCTGAAAAATTCAATTTTGCTACAGAAGAATGAAAATACTATGAATAGTTAAGAGTGTTTTTTGGCAAACAGTTCAAGAGACACAAAGCCTGCAATGTAATCCTCAGTTTGTATGCATGGCCCCCCCTGGTGGGCCCTTGTTCTGATCTAGGCTTATGTGATGTCCTAAAAACTTTTTCAGACTTTCAAATCATTTTCTTGGTTGGAAGAACATTCTCTAAGAAAAGGCCCCTCTGAACACATCCAAAGGAATTGAACTTGGTATATGTAGCTGTTTGCCTCTTGAAATTTGGTTACTGCAAACACTCACTGCTCAGTTGTTTGTTGTGCAAGTTGAAATTTACAGACTTTCCTTTCTCAACCCACTGGACTACATGTACATGTAACAGCAAAGCAAACACTGACTAACCTGCATGAACAGATGACTTAATTCACGTCTCAATCCAAACAATTACATGTACATGTAGATGAATAAGCAAAGCAAACAAATGCTACTTAATTTTACAAGTTGTCCAAAGATGTTTTTTCATGCATGAAAGCTTATTATCCCTATCTTTACTCTTGGTACCAAGACCTTCCTGTATCCAGTGACACAAACTCTCACATGACAAATCACTATCACAGGAAGGTCTTGGTTATTTTGTTTAATCAGGGGCAGTAACATACATGTACTAGAGTAATAGTATGACATGCATTATTCATATCACATGTGTGATGATCAACAGAAGTTATGCAAATGACCTTCAACATGCTTCACATTTATGAACTGTATGTTTTCATACTGAAACATCAGCCAACATCATGTTAAACATGGTTTTTACAGACGCCAAGTTAAGTGTAAGTACTCAAGAAATATCCCTCTATACTCTGACAGTAGCCAGGAACTTATGATGAGCACAGACAACAGAACAATTTATGCTATATTGCACACAATACGGTCACGACATATGATGTCCCCGCACGCTTCAGCACTGCGAATTTTGCTCATTTCTCCCTCAAACTGGCAATTTACGGGATGAATACCCAACAAATACATGTAGCTATACATGGGTAGTTGCTAGAAGAAGAATCTATTGGCCTGTCGCAAAGTCACATTAGAACCGCTAAAGACCGCATTTTACATGGAAATTTTTGGACTTCAAGACTGGGATGCCATTTTTGTTTTCAATTCTAGGTCATGTAACATCATGAACTTATATGAATAATTCAATTATAAGACTAAAATGAAACTGTTGATTGCCTCCCTGGAAAGTCCAGGAAAACAATAAAAACATAAGCAATGCTTGGAATTCAGTCGGAGTTTTGAGAGCAAAATAAGCGAAGTAATCAAGACACCTTTAGCATGGAGTAGCTGGTTCAAATCATAAGAGGGTGCTGCCACAATCAATCGCATATTATAAGTTTATGACACTTTAATTGCTCAAACAGCACACATATCCGATTGCAGCACCTCAAATGGAGTCTTAGACCCAAGACTACCCTAGCTTATGATAAAACCACAACATTGGTCAGTATGTGCCAAGCTTGGTCATATTAGTCTTATTTTGACTTTGTCTTGGGACTCCTTTTGGGGGGACACTCTAATAAAAACTTGCTGGTACCGTATGGTTACACTTTCAAAATGAAAAAGTGATAAAGATCAACATGTACATGTACTGTGTTCTGAAGTAAACTGATATCAACAGTACCATTCAAAGTTCTCAAAGGTTTGAGATACTCACCCATTGTAGGCAGCCTTGACTGGTATCTGGGGTACCTCCTCCTCTCCCATGTTCACTCCTGGCATAGGCTCTGACTACACCAATATCACAAGGAAAGTGATCTGCAAAAAAGCAAGATTTGAAGTTTTACAGTATTAAATGGTGGTTAATGATGTAATAAGGGATAGGGATAAAACAGACAATGACCCCTACAGGGTACCAATAGCAGTACATGTCCGCCTCTCTTCTTCCAGGGTGCATGCTGATCCCTTTTGTATGCTTGCACTTACTACTACAAAGAAGAATGAATCTGCAAACAAAATTTTCACAGCATACCATGAGCATACTATCTGACTGCTGTCCCCGGGAGAAGTGTCAAGTAAATGATCACTCAATGCTAAGCACTATGAAAATCTACCTGTAGCTCTATGATGTAACAGACATTCCAGGATGGCCACAGCAGTGCCACAGGGTACATGTGCATGTAAAAGTGTTGTTAGAGTGTCAAGAAATTAGTATCACTGCCTTGATCTACAGGTACACAATTTAAATGAATGAATATACTGTATGTAACGTACAGTGGAATCGGAAAATGTTGAAAATTAGGAATGAGGTCATTCTTTAAATTTGAGGTCCAAAGTGTGACATTTATGTGTCTGTCACATCTGACTTACCGGTATGTTATTGGAAATACCACTGAAATTGATTTCAAACTATTACTGTTTGGCCGGTACTGAGTAATTTGCATTAATTCATCATTCTTGGAAATTAAAAAATGTGTTCTGAACTTACAAATCATATGTCAGGTGTGACAGGGACACATAAAAATTGAATCCTTTATTTACACGTACTTGTATAGAATGACACAATGGTGAAAATCATGAAAACTTGATTTTTAAATATTGATGGAATTTGAAAGTGTTGTCATGCCATGGAATTTGAAAGTGTTGTCAAGTGTTGTCATGGAGACATTGGCTTTAAATGCACAGCTGGGGTGCCCGAAATCGGACAAAGGAGCTGGGCCTTGAACAAAATACCGTACTTGGAACAAAAGACCAAGCTGCAGGGAATTGTTAACATTTTTTTTCAGTAGTCAATAGCAGAGGAAATCCGTCATTGTTTTTAAAGATTATACCATGCTGTTTGTGGCATTCAGTGTGAGCAGATTACCACCGGGGACAAAGCACTCCAGCGCTCCAGCGATGAGCATTATAATACCACTGCACTCTAATCTGGCTGCATTTGAAATGACGCCAGCATCCATCGTTGTCGTTGTCCATCCCTGTTACGTCTAGTATTTAATTTTAATGTTTAGAACTCATTGTGTAATTTCCAAGACTGAATAAGTTCTGCAAATTACCTGCCAAACAAATAAAAATAGTTTGAAATCAATTTCGGTGATACATTCCTTGTCAAACTTATCAGATGGTATACATGTCAGAGGTACATGTAACAGGGATGGAGAAATGTCACACGTTGGACCCCAAATTTATAGAACGACACATCTGGAAATATTGTCAGCTTACATCTACATGTACATGGAATTTCCAACACGAACAACAAGAATATTCATGACGTCTCATTCACTACGCCTGGGGTCAAACATGGGTCGCACACAGAATTGTGTGCGGTACCATTACATAATCTGCCACACGTACAGAGACTGTGTGTGTAAACATAACACAGTGAACATTTCAGCATTTCTCTTTGAACAAATATTTAGGTCCCACACATGTACACGTACATCCATATTAACATGGATGTATGTTAATGTAGATTAACATTAACATCCATCTCTTGCGAAAAAGATTCAGTTTGCGAAGCACCAACCACTGGTAGCACCATGCTATGAGTATGATAGACAGGTTTCCATACCAACATGTCCTTTATTTTCCTCTTGCTTAGTGGAAATGCAACATGTATTTGAAATGGGGGCTCAGAGTGGTTTTAGACCCAGACATTTCAAAAAGATTCTCCCCTTGATATTAAGTTTTTAATCAGTTCACTAGTATCTAATGAGATAACGTTCACCAAAAATTATTTTGTTTTTTAATACTTTTACCGGATATTCCACTTAAGTACGTACCTTAGCTTTTTTGAAGAAAGGTAGACTTATCATAGTTGAAAACAATGTCAACAAAAAAACCCTGCTTTTCAAAACCAAATTATATCTTCAGATGTAAACTTTCGCATTATTTTGTAGCTAGCTTGTTAGACACTCTTTCAGCTGATATAAATTTGCTTTCGAAAAAATTGGATAGAGTGCAGAAATTAGTGTTTACCCTTTACAGTAAACTATGAAAAGTACCAAACAAGAAAAATACACATCGACATATGTTTGTTGATGCATTTTTACAATCGGTCATAAACGGCCTGGGCAAAAATGACTACTTTATTCATAAATTGGTCGACTGATTGATATGGCTACAAATATAATCAAGCGGAAAAGTCGCATAATTCATCATTGTGACCAAAAAAAATCGCCACGCAGGATTTGAGGTTGTTTCAAGTACAATGAACAGTGCCCTCTATTGTTGAGTCATGTAGAGTATACTGCAGGTGATTGCTGCCGATGATGTTTGGCCTATCGCTCAGTACCATTGCATTCGGTTGAATGCCATCTACCTCGCTGTAATTGTGTGGACTTTGTGTGTGAAGGTTAGTTGCAATTTGAGGGTTTTAACACAGCTTAGGTGGAATTTAAACTGAAAAATAGTTGAAAGAAATGTAACTTTTTGTCAGGGGTAATATCGACTGTTGATCCCAACAAATGTTGGAGGGTTAAGAGATATTTTTACACCAGTTGTCATGTAAATGAGCCAAACGAATTGGACTTGGTGTTGTGTCGTAGCCTGGAATAGCGGATAGGAGTGTTTTTCAAACTGCCTAGCGATTGGCCAAATACAACATCTGATTTGGAACTCAGCTCTTCAATTGTGAAATATTTCAACACCTTTTGCGTGGTTTTATTTCTATGGAAATGTTGATTAAAACTTTTGACAAAGACTTCTGAGCAATAAATAAACTGAAAATTAAAATTATGGTTTTTTTTGCAGATAAAAATCATGACAGAACACAAAAGCATTACAGGAACCTCCATGGACAGAAACATGGTCTACACTATTTCAACTTGAACTGGAAGATAATTGAAAAAAAACTTGAAAGGAAAATCATGGGTTGAACAAACGAGGCTAATTTCATTGAGATCAGCAGCAAAATACATGCCAAATTCTTTACCTTCACCTCTCAGGTTCAGAATGCACTGAGGGACAGTCACCCAATGAAAATTGCTTCTTTAGGAAGAATTGAAAAACATGATTGAATGGGAAGTAGAGCGAATGGGAAAGAGAGTGACTGGGAAAAGGTAACTTGTTCAGTTTTCCAGATTACTTCATAATTTCAATCACTAAAATGCTTAACGAAAGAGAGACATAGACCAAATGAGGAACTTGCTTTATTGAAATAATACCTCTCAAATCAAGAAAAAAATTATTGTCATTTTATTAAAAATATTCAATAGGCCTAAATTCAAAGAACATGAAGTGAAAGTGAAACGAAGTCACAGGATTTCTTTTCATCATTTCCCCCTTCCTTTCCTGTTATGTTGCAATGAAATACAAATGCATAATGATCTCACTTCCAAACTGAGGTGATCATCTCTTTAAAATGATCAAAGATTTGGTTCAAAACTGCAGTAGCCACAGGGTGCGTGCCTGCTCTTGCCAGGATTGTAAATAACTGTCAATAGAGGGCGCCGTCATTCATGGAGATCAATGAAATGCGCTTTTGCCAATGTGTCCATTGCTTTCTGTAGACAAATTGAAAACCCATGAGGACTCTAAATAAGTCTAAAGCCTTGTAAAATTGTTTTAATTGATGCGAGTGAAAATAATCTGAGAGTATTCACTGATGTCTGGGTCAAGTAGGGTTTTAAATCACTGTGGGGTGGGAACCAGGTCCTATTCAACAGTATACAATGAATAAGTCAATGTATGCAAATGCACTGCGGTGGGCCTCTCTAGGAGCTGGACCAAAAACAATGAGCAGCAGCATAGAAGTTTGCCAAAAATTCATGAACTTTAAATGACTGTAACAATAAACAATACACGTATGTTTGATTGAATTCAAACTTCACATTTGTGATAAGGAGTGTCTGTATGTGCACGCCAAGTTTTTAAAAATCAGCCCGGCACAACTGAGTTGGGGGGGGGGTTGAATCCCCTCCCACCGGCAGTGAGATAGGTCAAAATAACCCTGCTCTTTGAGGGTTAAATGAAACTACATGTACATGTACACTACAAAAGTATTCAGTTAATTACGTGGACAATCTCCCTTTTTTTCTAAAGATGTTTTTTCTTTCACATGTACCGGAACACATCTTAATGACTGGACCACATGCTTACTTGATTTCACCACTGCACAGCTTTGACTTTGCGCGTAAACTTAGTGGCTTTGTTTAAATACAGACAGACCCACAGGGAACACTCATTGCATGGGTAAGTGGTGTACATGTACAGGCACATACAGGTGTAGCATCTTATGAGCCTTGTGTCTGTAAGCAATTAACCGCTGTTAAGGTTTTTCATGATCAGTTGGTTACATGTAAGAATAATGAGACAAACCGATGCCTTGGAAAATGAGCACCAATTTCTACCCTACTTTATCATTTGACTGGCTACATGGGCAATTTTCCTCTAAGAGTTTACAATGCGTTGACCAATCACAATGCACGAAATCCATCAACTCTTTAAAAATGCTCATAGGGTCAACAGACTTCACACCCAGTGATCAGTCAATGCGTTGCAACCTCTTGGAGGCACACTATTTTGAAACGCTCGTATTTAAGACTACTCATATATATATACATGTATATATGTGTGTCAGGATAGATCTTTTAACCGCTTATGAAAATTTAAAGGTCTTTCCATTATATCAAACTTCTAGTTTGATGAGGCCTGAAGGTTTGCACATGCCCTGTATGTATGACGGTCACTATATTTTCATGCATCTACAGCAAACTTTGCCACAGACATCAACTCAAATACACGTACCAGTACATTTGTTAATTTTTCCACCAACAGCCAGAGGGCGCTCGACTACATGTACTTGATGTCTCTGATACAATGTACATGTTCAGGAGAATACTTTTTTACCTGGGACTTGCATACATGTACATCATTGAGAGAAAAGATGATATCTTTTACCAATTTTAAATAATAAGGCCCTTCAGGTTTTGACCAGAAGCAAGGGTCAGGTGAGTTTATGCATGCAACAAAAATTTCAGACCGACATTTTATTTACACTGCCATGTATGCACGGAGACTGGTTCCTAATGCTACAAATACATGTACAAGTACATATTGAGAACAGCATAAAAAATGTGACCCCCTGCGAGAACACAAAATACATGTACATTCCAAACTTTGACACTCTGAAAACATGACACGATCAAAAACTTTGGAAATATTTCAGCGAGTTGCATGTAGTTCACAAAATTAGACTCCTCTTTATGTGTACATGTACTGGTAGGTATTTCCATTTTTAGGTACATGTACAGGACATGTATTTACCTTGAGGCCTTAGTACTGTACATGTATTTTCAGCAGTCCTGTGCTATCAATTATGCTTTGGGCTGTCACAGGCTAATACCTCGTATGAATCACATCTTATGATGTACATACATGTACATACATTATAAGCATGTTTGCACACAGTGTACAGTAGGTCATTTATCATTTCCTGTACGGTATAAATCGGCAAAATGACAACATACAGAAGAAGTCAGCTTTCATGTACATGTAAGTCGTCACAAATTATTGGGTCCTGAACATGCTGACTTAGCCAAAGTTTTAGTGTACCTTGTTTTGTTCAGAAGGTAACGTTGAAAAAATGTTAAAAATGTAAACAATGAAAACAATCATAAGAAATCATATGCTGACAATATCATGACATCACTCCAATTTCTACATATACCACAACCCAGTATGTCTGTACCAAGATTGAACCCAGTTGGACCAATGGTTCTAGAGGTATATACACTGTACATTGTACATGTAAGCCTGCAAAGAAATAAACACAAGCACGCCATGATCTTCCTGTGCTGAGTTTTTCCACTGGCCCTGCACACTGTAAGTTGAACTAAAATTATTCATTTTGTATAAGTGCTTAATTTGAGACATACGTGTACATGTATTAGATTTTGAAGTGAATTTCAGTAACTTTGTCTTAGCCATGATGAGAAGACGCCTGATTTTGAAATTTTGAAGAATGGTTATGGTCTAGAAATAAGAGATTCTTGCTTTTAAAGAGATCAGAATAATTCGCGTTTCCCTGATAAAGACATTGATGTTCATTTTAACTCATGCAGAGGAAGTTTAATTTGACACTTTGCTCAGATTTCGTAAAATTGACTTCGTGGCCATGCTATAGTTAGATAAATGGTTAACACTGACATTTTCAGATGGCTCTTAAGCGGGACATAAGGTGTCATTGAGCCACTGACGGGTGCCACTGAGGGTACCGTTCACTGGCAGTGAGTCCACCACTGGGCCAGCTCCTCTAGTGATGTCTGTCACAGATGGCGAAACAACTTTGGCGATGGGACCCAGGAAGTCCGAAGTCGATCACACATGACGACAACTTACCAACCCTTTGAGGCTCAACAGGGACTCGCGCCAACGAGGAGCACCTCCACAATTCAAGCGCTGAATATTTCGTGGTGGGCCCATCACATACATGTAACCTAATGATACTTATCGTACTTCTTTTTTGTGTGTGTGTGTTCTCTTGATTTATAACGATATCTGAAGATAAGAGAAGTTAACTAATTTAATTGAAATTTTGGTACATGGCTTACATTCAGAAAAATGATATGAATACTTGAAGAGAATTGGATTGCTGGAGTGACAAGATAAAACTTACTGGCCAGACTTTGAAGAGAAATTTCGGAGAATTTTAGGTGCGAATGTAATTGAATTTTGATTTATACTGTATATTGTCATATTCTGAACAAGTTGTATTAGAAATACGGAGTAAATTGAGAAAAGAAGAGTTTTGACAAATTTGAACCACCGTTGGAATCATCAAACTGTAAAGTGATATTTATTGGTTGTCGATAGACAGATAATGATTTTCTTTTTAAAATTTGGATTTGATTCTTGTGATCGTTTTCATTGCATGAATTGTTCGCTGTGATTTGCTGGATTTGAGGAGAGATTTCTCCATACCGCTGATTCATTTAACTATGCCTAATTATTTTTTGTTTGTTTTTTAATTGAATTTAACATTTATTAAACTTTGATGTTTATAAATTCGGAGTCCTGGAAAATGTCCACATCATACGCTATTTGCCATAAATTGATGTCAAGAGAAGGACGTGAAGCAACATTGTTTAATTCTATCCAGGGTTGTACAACAAACTGCTAAAAAAGCCTGGATAGCGGCCAGGCAGCACCCAGGCAGTGTGCCCCAGGGGCCCAGGTTTTTCCATGGTAATACTGTTTCTTGGCAACAGTGGCATAACTCTGGGACTGTGCAAGTGTAACAATCCTACCAGTGGCTGCTTTAGTGGCAAAGAATCGACTTTCACGTAATAATTTGGCTGAGGATTTTTGATCAATACATCTGCCCAGCAAGTCTTTCTGGAAATAGGGGCATCTTCATAGATGTGTGACCCAGACCCAAATACTTAAAAGTATACATGTACATTGTATCTCACAGAACAATAGAGCTGTCAATCACTCCTCAGGAGATTTCTTTTTCAGCACAGATGGAGTAGATTTCTTCTAGAATTTGTTTTTTTATTGGGACTTGCCGAGCCACTCATCATTTCTTCCCATGATTTTATTTGGTGTATTGGCGTCTAAGTCAGATAAAATCACGATAATAAGTATTAAAACAGCAGAATATTTTTGTTCAATGTTTTAGACAAATTAAACCTTGGGCAGGGTACTTTTAGGCTAGACTGGCTAGCTCTCAGAATTTTTTCTGCTCGCTTAAAACTAAATAGGGTCTGTTTACGCTTTTGCCTGTCCCCCACAATGGATAAAGCGGGAATTAATTGAATGCGATGTGATGCATGTGCCAGCGGAATACACCAGAAAAAATACCAGATAGTAAATTTTAATTTTTTTATTTCGAGTTAGATTTGGTTACGCAAAAAGCACATTCGCAGCACTACGACAGGGACGCATCTCTCTTCAGGCCATAAAGGGTTGTGATTGGACAGTCACCATGAGTGGCAAACCTGTGTTGAAGTTGAGCAGGCGGCACCAGGGCTATAGCCATGGCACGCCCAAAGCTACCTCCATCAAGGGTGGTCACTACATCGCTACCATAAGGAATCAGTGATTCTTTCGGCGGTAATGAAGAATCATTTGAGATAAGCAGAGTTTTGAGTTAGCCGCCTTCAAGTTATCGAGAGTTCCTTTGATCTGACTGGGTGCTGAAGTGTTTCGAAATGTAAAGCCACTTTCGCAGCATCGTTTGAAAATAAAAATCAACCCAGATTGCGTCAATTAAACTTTGTGAAACCTCCAACAATTAGTTTCGTTTAAACATTTAAGAAAATCTCTAAACTGATATTTTTTCATTTAAACGGTTAAACGTTTAAAACGTCCGACCCTTAGTTACTGTACACGTACATATACACCCTGTGCTTTGAGTGTATTACGTGTATAGGTATTACAGCTGCAGGACCCTTTTATGATGTCCAATACCATTTGATCAATATCATTACCAATACTGGACACAGATTAATAGTGGGACCCAAATCCCAATTGTTGGTTATCAAGTATTAACTCTACAATCCGGTGCCAAATTTCAAAACCAGTTATCCAAAACCAAAACCAAAACTAAGTTACTTGACTGTTACCTTTGATCGATACTGGAAAAATAGATATTCCACTCCATAGCGTGAAACCACAACTGACTGGCTGCTTGTAAGCACAAACACGCCCCTATATCATCATCACACAACAGTCCAATTCGTCCGGTAGGCCCCTCTAATCCATAGTGCGCATTTATTGACTTGTTAAGTACTACGATTGGGATACCTCGCAAGGGCCGAATCTCGCATCCATGTGTCCCAAGTTCCGAATTATCCCATGTCACAACCACAATTAAGGGACTTTCGCCGTACACTGACCAGCCCAAATGATAACACAACAAATGAACTGGCCCCCAATGGCAATGCACATACACAACTGTCATCACTGCAAATAATCCCAAATACTGACTATAAAATACTGACTATTTAAATGATTTTGTGTGTGTGTGTGAGAATTCTTATACCCAGCAAGAAATGAGACCGAGGCGTACCCCCCCAACATGTCCAATCCCTATACACATTCCAGACTATTGTTACTTAACACATCCCCCAAGATGTCTGAAAGGAATTCCCCAGATTCCTGCGAGACAATGGCCAACACAAAGCAGGGGGGGGTTCTCTCTGTCTCATACCTTGCTGCATATGAGATTTCTAGACGAGTAAGCCTGAATTCTATTTTCCTGCTTGGGTAAACTGAGCTTGAATCCATTTCCACTCTATAATTTTTATCCCTATTGCCCAGAAGAAAATTACATTGAACATTCCTAAATATGTAAAATAAGTTCCCTCAAAATGGTTAATCTCGTTGTGAACACTGAAGACAAACAATCTCAATCAAGTAGAAAGGTTAAAAACACAATTGGCCACACGCAATCACACTCCATCTTGCGTTGGTTGCCGTCAAGGGCACATCCACATATGCGAATCAGTACAGAACAGAACCAACAAAGTCAAATTTAGCTAAAGCATGGTGCCAGTCATGAGTAAGACCCATCGCATGGGCACGGCTTTGACATGTGCCTGTGGAAAGCTTTAAGTCATAACTGGATGTTTTAGACAAATGGGCTGTACAAGCATGAAACAAAGAGGGTGGTACATGTAACATGAAAAGAGCTGTCAATTACAAGATTTACAAGACATGAAAATAAGCCCAAATTCACTAGTTTGGCTGTCAGTGGTCTGTCAACATTCTTGACAACGTGTCAATTTGTGAAACACGGAAAATGACTGGAAGAAAGACAATGGGTGTTGCAATTGAGTAATTGGAACTACCCCTCAAAGCAACTGCTGCATGCTGTGGATGGCTGGCAGCACGGCAGTGTAAACCTTGTGATGTTGTGGCTGGGTGAAAGTTATCACATGCCTACATGTACAAGTATGTCAAGTTTGCTTAAAAGTGTGCTGCAGCCAGGAAATAAACTTTCGTTTTAAAAATTCGTAGGAATACACATATTTTGAGACAATTAATACCTATATGTATTACTCATTCGCCCTGACTATGAACATGAATACATGAGTAGGACGTCTCAGCCCACTTTTTTGTGCAGTTACATTTATTTTGTGTGTCTAAGTTTTTAGTCTAACGTTATGTCACGAGGAACTTTTGCACATGAATTATTTTTTCTAAGTTGACCCCATCCCTTTCATAATAAGCACAAATCCAGAGGAATTAAGTGAATTAAAAATTCACTTGCTCATCTTTGTGTCCTTAATAAATTGTCAATAGTTCCTAATTTTTTGGTGAGACCCTAACATTTTTATTGGCAAGTTAGAAAAAATTTTTTTAACAAATACATGTGTAAAAAAGACAAATAAATAAATAAATAAATCCTGTTGTCTTTTCTGTCTTCAAAAACACCTCAGAACGATGTTTTTGTTTACATGTTTTCCCAGTTACATTTGCAACATTTGAAAAGCAATGAGTTCTCTTCCTGTTTCGCTGTCGCTGCGGTGAATACACATGCACAAAGCGCTGGTTCCCGCCATGTTGCACCTATGAAAGAGATGGGGTGAAATGGGGATGGGGCGAAGTGGAGATGGGGCGAAGTGGAGATGGGGTGAAATGGGGATGGGACGAAGTGGAGATGGGGCGAAGTGGAGATGGGGTGAAATGGGGATGGGACGAAGTGGAGATGGGGCGAAGTG
>NW_019091551.1:454760-467833 GCF_001949145.1 Acanthaster planci
CACCAGAAGCAGACCACACCTAAATGCAGAAAATGTTCCTGTCCAGAAAAGTAGCCATTTTGAAAAACCATCCCTTGGCAAAATGGCTCAAATAGTGCCACTTTTAAACCCGATTGCATCCAAGTTGCTCAGAAGTGGAAGCCTTGAGTCCGGCCCAGAGGTTCAGTCTCATATTTCTTCAATTCCTCAGTTCCATGGCTCTCAGTACCCTCTAATATAGAATATTTTGAGTGTATAACTTTTATTAATAAGCTCGGCGGACATATTTCTGGCCTAAATACGAGGGTGCACCCCAGAGGAAAGAAAGATGGCGGCCTCATACATTGCGAAAAATTTTCGTTTTCCTGCGAGAATCTGGACGCAAATTTAGTGTTTGTCTTATAAAGTGGCAAGTGTTAGAGTCTCTAAACTATAATTAAACCACTTTTAAATCTGTAGAGGGTATTTTCAAGTTGTTGACGCTTCGTTGACGCTACTTATGCGTGTAAAGTTGTATTCGGTTGTACATCAGGATGTCAGACAACTCGACCGTTTGCCAACTCGACTGCGGACAACTCGACTGTTGAGGCAACTCGACCATTGAGACAACTCGACCGTTTGCCAAGTCATCCGTTAGGACAACTCGACTTTGACAGAGAGACGACTCAACCAGTGAGATCTCTTCATATAATACAGTCGTTTTCCCAGTTCAAGATCGCGAAATTATTCAGATTGCAGCTCTACTAAAATCCTCGAATTCCAGTGAAATGTGGTCACCGTCCACCTTGTGTGATAACAAAACCACGGTTACCACCAAATCAGTTTCAAATTTTAAACTTTTAATTCGGACGTACGGGATCGATGAAAGTGGTGACACTTGTTCTCGTTCTGGATCTGTTTCCAGAAAGTAACCACGCAAGCGGCAAATCTATATTCAGCCAGAACCATTCCAAAAAGCTTATTTTCTAATGAAACATTCTTCAATTAGAAAACTGGGTTCATAAATAAGAATTCCAATGAATTTTTAAAAATTGGATCTTGTGTAAATTTTGACTCAACTTTTTCAGCTGCACAGCGCGAGCCATCAACGATACTACTTCGTGCCGCACAGCTGACAAACCCATTAGGTTACATACATGTACATTACTGCAACGTCCATATAGCGAGATAAGTTTGCAAAGTATATTGCGTGCATGCACTTAATGCGTGATCCAAAACTAGGAAACAATATGCGTTCAGTTTTTGGCCAGTTTTAATAAAACACAATAAAACATTTCAAAAAACGAAAGTCATTTTGATTAAACAGACTTTAGATGCAAGAGTTTATATGACTGTTGGGTATGAAAAAAAGGATTTGGGGTCACTCGTAGTGAGTGATATCATCCTAGACTATTCGCCATTTTCCCCCCTACTGTTCCAAAATGTCAAAGTGCAAATCAGAATTCTGGCCAAAATTTTCCAAGGGCAAGTTTTGTTCAAGAAGAAGTTTACATTTCACTTTAAACTCAAACTTGTCTGAGAATGCAGAACTGAAGGACAACACCAAGGTTTTGATTTCAAGCTACAACTGTAATGCATACGGGCTATGTATGTGCAGCGTGGGTGCAAGATCGGTTGACTGTGCAAAGAATGACTTCCTACAGCCACCATTTTTATAAATTCCTCAGAAATTAAGCTTGTCTATCTACTACATGAAATTCCATCCTTAAGGCATACATGTATGGCCTCAATAGATGACTTGTCTCAACGGTCGACTTGTCTCTCCCTTTCACGCACGGACAGTCGAGTTGTCTCAGCGGTCGAGTCGTCCGAAGTTGAGTTGGCAAACGGTTGAGTTGTCCGGACCCCGTACTTCATACATGTATACGTACATGTACATTGGCCTAGGTCTGTACACACATGTATTTTCGATTTTCTTTCTCAGTAGGCCTACTTTTTTTTGTTTTTGCAGAGTGCCTGAGTAAATAAGAACATGAATTTGAACGACTCATAAGTTACCTTGTGCAATTTTAAAATTAGATTGCATGGTCCTCCGCCTTTTTTTGCCCATTGTCTTGACAACAAATATAGTCAAGAACTTGAATGGAGTGAAGGTTTTTTCCTTGTGTACAGTGTAGTTAAATATTCCACTGGTTGTACTGTACATGTACAGTGGAACGCAGCTTTACCGAACACCACTATACTGAACATTCGGCTGTACCGAACATCTTCCTTGCTCCCAATATTTTGTGCAAAAAACCTACCGAACACCATTCAGTAGCCATTTGTAATTCACGAACGTTAACATGATAAACAGTGGGTGTTTTTATGTTGGAAAGTGACTAGTGGCCATTATTTCCGCAAGGATTAAAAGGGAAAGCCACTAGTTGTCAACAGTATTGACTAGATACTGGTTTTGCGACTCCGCATAATCGGGTGCCGAAGAAAACTGCACGTATGCGCACTGTGACGTTGCACTAACAGTAGTCTAAAGAGGGCATCGCTGATACACAAATCAACCGAGATTCGCCACAGCATGCATCAGAGATCGATCCTGAGCAGTAGCTTCACGACTTTAACGATAAACTTGATATCAATTTTGTGACTCGAGATTAAATAACAAACAAAAAGAATTTACAGATACATTTCTAGAAACCGTTAAACTTGAATGCAACGGCAAAATATCATGAAAACAGCGAACCATATAGTATCACAAGAGGGTGCACTTCAGTTAGACAAGAGAGGGCGCTGTTCAACATAGCAGCATATTCTTGTATTTTGTTTTGTCGTACCTGAAAAATAGTAAATGAAATGAAAAGTGTTTTGACGCTCGCTGATGCTTGTTGACGCTAAATAGCATGACCGGTACTGTAGGCAGTGAATCATCACGTCGACACACCGTCAAAACACCGGGGCTCGGACAATTCCAACTCTTTACTAACTTGACTCGGGACAACTTAACGGAAGGAGTTTATATACACTGTACAGACATTGTTATGCCCAAACTACAGCTGGGACCGTCCAAACTAAACTAGATTCATGGAAATTTCACAGTGTTCCATTTATTTTTATTAGGGCCTATGGGGGATTGCAGGATTGTGAATTTGGGGATCCCCTACTTCCAGAACTGTAGTGTAAGCTTAATACATGGACAAACCTTTCAGATAGCCATGTACAAACTCCCATAAACACATTTTGGCTGTTTTGATTGTGCCAACTTACATGTACATGTACTCTTTCATCACAGCTATTTGTGCAACCAAATTTCATACATGCCTTCTTGGTGAAGTTAGATACATGTAGGGAGGTTTATTCACCTTATGTTGTCATTAAAATGGTGAAATTCATGAGCATTTTGCCCATCCACACTATCAGACTATCAGCATCAAGTACTCTCAATAACTGTCAGCTGTGTGACTGCTTGACCAATCGCAGCAGAGCTCAAACTGTATCTTTTCCTTCTGCTTTCCTGTCACCCACAGATGAGAGCCACACTGTGATTGGTCCAATTTGTTTCCATTCTATTGACCAGTCACACCTCAGCTTTCATTTGGATAGGGTCAGGAAAACAAAAGGAAAAGTTAGAAGCTCTGTTGCGATTGGTTAATGTATCACACAGCTGACCGTTGAGAGAACATGCTGCTAATATTCTGTAATGTAAACAGGGCCCAACATATCCTTTGTCGTCATATACTGGGCCCTGTCCCAATTGATAGTGATTTCTTTCCAAAAAGTTGATTCGGGATGTCCGGAGGCATAATCAGACATCTGCTGAATTTTATGAGCTGAAATTGCAGCAGTACATGTATGTTCACTTCTTGCGGGGTAAACTATCCCCTAGTGTGCTAATTTCAGAAAACTTGCGTTTTCCTAGTTTCGAGGAAAAAATGTTGCCTTCAGTTGGCATTTTCCCAATCTGGACAAATTTTGGCCAGACTTGCACATTGTTTACAGCTGTTTCATGGCATGTCACAGAGAGCAAGCCACGCTACAAGTTCCATGACTCACCACAAGCTGTATTTGACTGGACAGGGAACTACAATGTAGCCAAAGGTGGTTTTGTTTTCTGCGACACAATATAGCTGTATTTTCCATGACTACTTGGATTGACAGGTACTCTCGCCGATCTTAACGAAATCATGTATACTGAAGTCTACATGTAGTTGAGAACTAGACAGGCTCTCTGTACAAGCTACCATCACTAAATCATACAAAGGAGTCTGTTGATGTGCAAGTCTGGCCAAAATTCATCATGGTCGTCCAGAGTTGGGAAACGCGAACAGAAGGCAACATTTTTTCCTTAAAACTAGAGGCGAGTTTTCTGCAATTACCAACCTAGGGGATAGTTTACTCCGTAAGTAGTGAACAAATCCAAGCAATTTTAGCTCATAAAATCCAGCAGATGTCTGATTATGCCCCCGGACATCCCTGGTCGTCATGGTCGTCCAGAGTTGGGAAAACGCGAACTGAAGGTAACATTTTTTCCTCAAAACTAGAGGCGAGTTTTCTGCAATTACCAACCTAGGGGATAGTTTACTCTGTAAGTAGTGAACAAATCCAAGCAATTTCAGCTCACAAAATCCAGCAGATGTCTGATTATGCCCCCGGACATCCCTGATAAACTTTTTGGAAAGAAATCACTGTCAATCGGAACAGGGCCCAGTATACATGTATGACGGAGTGTGCAGGCATACGCCGGGCTGTTTACAGGTCTGACGGGCAAAATGCTCAAGAATTTCACCTTTTTAATGAGGATATAAGGTTAATAACATCTCCATCTGACATACATGTACTTCACCAAGAAGGCATGTTTGAAATTTGGTTGCACAGATAGCTCTGATGGAAGACACAATCAAAACAGCCAAAATGTGTATGGGAGTTTGTATTCATGTATAAAGCTATCTATTAAGGTCTGTATAAACCTTACAGTTCTGGAAGTAGGGACCCCCCCAGTTTTTGTCATTTCAATCTGTGCAAACTGGTCATTCCCCCCCCAAAAAACCCAAGGCAACGCTGTCTGAATTGCCCTGATCCTTTTTTTTTTTTAAATTTCAAATTGTAAATAGTGAGAACAAGTGACTTTCCTTCTAATAAAACAGGCATGCAAATTTTACTCCACCATGTGGCACGTGTTAAAATACTTACAGTTTCCCCTCATAATTTCTCTCAAAACTCGAAACTCTGCCCTCTTTGCACAGCATCAACCATAGAGTTATTGAGCATGATGTCACAGTCACCTACATGTACCCAGGGGAATCCAAAAGATAAAATGTACATTGTATATACAGTTGTGTATGTACAGGAGGTTTCCCTTCTGTTACAGGAGTGAACTGGAATTTCTACCAACCCTGGTGTGCTCTCAGTGTCACCATCCCCATGGTAACCGTTAACGGTGGATTTGAACAGTCAAACTACAGTCGAACTAGTAATGATAGTGTGCAAGGTATATGTAGGCCTAATAAGGAATAGTAACTGCCATGTTTCAATTTTGTTGTATGTCTAATCAAACATGTACCACAGGTAAGATGAAAAATAAAATCAAGGTACATGTTCGCCTTTGTAGGGATATTAAATCATATTTGCCGGAAATCGGAAATTCTGTGAACATCCCCTTGTCATCTTGTAAGTCAAATACATGTACATATTTTTGGCAAAATGTTTTACTGTGGATTCAAAGTTTTTAAAGTCAATTAAGGTCTGCAAATTACATTTTCATTCTTCATACAAGAACCTCTTAGGTATTAATTTTCAAAAATGATGGTCACACAAAGATTAAAAAATAGCATATCAGGAATAGCATCACCAATGTCTGGGTCCATGAATCTACCGGTACATGTAGCTACGGTAACTTTGGTGTTATTTGGGCCGGTCCAACTACAGCACAGTGTGTGCTTGTGCCAAGGCATATGCTAAAGTCATTTTGTTAACATCAGCAACTCGTACTTGCAGAAACAAGTTTTTACAGTGAAGTGCCATATTTGTATGTTTTTTTTATATTTAGATGAATTATGTCAGGTGTGAGCTGCGTAAACTCAGAGAAAGTTCAAAAGTTTCTACAGAGATTGGCAAACAATAGTTGGGCCAACCTAACTGCATCGCTATACATGTAGTTGGGACGTGACATCACTTGACACCTTTTGTACAAATAAAAGGGAACAGGTCAACTCACACGCGTGCCAACTCGTACACAAGCCAACTGGTACGCAAATTGGTCAACTCGTATTCCAACCAACTTGTACGTGGACTAACTCGAGTTAATACACTGCCTGACTCTTGTATGACCAACTCCTGCACTGCAACGTGACACACGGTCAGTTTTAGAGTGAAATCTGGAGTCAAGTCAATGATCAGAAAACATTAAAAACTGCTCCTTTCAGAACTACAAATAAAAATCAATTCCATTTGCAGTGAATAGCGTTGAAATTCACAAGCACAGTATAATCAAGAAATGTAAATTTAAACAAGACAGAGCTAGACTTAATTTTACTCTGGTGGCCTGTCATTGATACACACTACAGGACAACCATTTTCTACATTTCCGCTACACCCACACTTACCTTACATACATGGACCTGGTGTGGACATTCCTTTCTTTTCATGCTGTTAAGAAAACTCAGTGAAAATGCTAGTTTTTCTTGAACTGGGAACACGATTTTCAGCTGGCTTTTTGTACAAGGTTCCCTTGACTATTCCTCTTGTACGTGTTGTACGATTGAGCCTTAGTACTTACGGTACAACTTGGCATACGAGTTGGTCGGTGTATGAGTTGGTCAGTGTACAAGTTTGTTAGCGTATGAGTTGGTGTACGAATTGGCGTGTACAAGTTGGCGTGTACGAGTTGGCGTGTACGAGTTGACCAACATTCTGCACAAACCCTATGAGCCTAATCTGAAAAATTCTGAGTGTTTTTATTAGTAAATGATTCAATAGTTTCACTGCTAAGTTTGACTTTTTGGGCATATCACTTTCTGGTGGCTTTTAAACCACTGCAAGGGAAAATAAATGGGGATTGTAAATTTTGGGGGAAAGAGTTCCATACACAGATGTTACTTGACACCCTGTGCACAAACTTCCATGTACATGTATGAGCCTAGTCTGAAAAATTCTAAGTGTTTGCGACAGGTAAGTAAATGCTTCAATATTTTCCCTGCTAAAATTTGACCTTTTAGGATAGGATCTCACTTTCTGATTGCTGGTACACCACTGCAAGGGAAAATTAGTGATGTCCGTCTGTGGAACTGTTACTGTCCCTTGATGCGTTGTTCTTACCTATGTCCATCAATGTACTGGAAAATGCACGGTCAACTTGACGCACACATGGCAGACTGTATGAGCTTTGGCTGTTCACTTCAATACTCTTACTCCCCAATCTGCTTATCTCTACAGTACCAATCAGAGATGGGCTTTCTAATGAAACTTCCCAGTAACCAATCAGAGACACTCTACCAAGCAAGTTTAAAAATATCGCCATTTTGATGCGTGCATGGTTTGGCTGTTCTTCAATAGACCTTTTTCACCCATGTGACTTCATTGCGCTAAATGTAAACAATACCACCACGTGTGGACTGCCTTGGCCACGATGATCGCATACAGTGTACAGGCTCACATGTGCGAACGTTGCATGCTTGACTAGACTTTGACTTTACGGTATCTTGAATAGGAAAATTACCATCACAACACATCATACATGTACATGTACATGTAGGTCCAGCACGATTGTGACATCACAAGAGAAAAGTCTATGCATGTACATGTACTCCTCAATCGGCTCATCCCAAGACAATCAGAGATTGGCTTTCTAGTGAACCTTTTCAGTTACCAATCAGTGACACTCTACTAAGCACCTTTGACATTATTTTCTTGTTTATTTTCAGTGGATGCGTGTGTGCATGATCTGTGCTGATGTCATTTTACCCCATAATTTCCACCAAACATCAAAACTCTGCCCTCTTTCAGTATTAACTCTGAAGTTTGATGAAATCATGTCATTGTCATCCACTTAGGTGAGTCTGAAAGCTTATGGTAAATCTAATTCTACATACATGTAGGAAAGAGGTCCTGAAAAGAACCGGGATATAAATATTTTTCTTAGAATCACTTTTTGTGTATCTCAGAACTCTTCTTGCATGTACCGTATGAAGACTGTTTTGAGTTACTTTTGAGTTACGTGGACTGAACGGTGCACTTTTTCAAACATTAAAAATTGACTAAGCATTTCTGTACAAGTGAGAGCGCTTTTGCTTTGATGTAAATCCAGGAAGACATGGTTCAGGTTGGATGTTTTCATGTTCAAAGTGTGAATCCCAAATTTGCTATCTGGGAACATTTCTGTGAACAGGATTGTTGCTGGATTATTGCCATATACTTACACAGCAATAAATTGCCAAAGAAAATAAAATCTGTTGGAGCATTGATTAGAAAAAATCTAGAAATTTTCTGTGCACAAATCAGTGCAACATTGAGATTCAGTGCCTTGTATAACATCATAGCTCTGCTCATGAATATGTGAAAAAGTGTCCGTTGTTCCAAAATTTCAAATTGACGTCCTACAATAAATTTGATATTATTTGAAAGAGTGGTGTCTGGACTGTTAAACTCAGATTTCTTGTCCATTTTTCTGTTTGTATTTTAAATTTACCATCATTATGAAAATTTGTGTTTAAATTATAAAATTACATTTTCTAAGCCCATTTTACACACTTTTTTCACTTACTTTCAGTTTATAATACAAGATTTTAATTTGTTTTCAGGTTTTGAATAATTTTGCATAGGGTTTACCTTCTTTAAAAAAGGAAGTGTTATTGTTAGGTTTTTCCTCATTTCCATAGCACCTCTTTTTTAAAATGTGCCATTTTGCCCTAATGGCATTGTAATGTCCATGACATTATTACTTGTTTTGTTTTCCTATTTTAAAGTTATACAAGATGTCAGCTGTTGTCAATTCAAATAAGTTGACCCAAGAGAAACTGTATCAAAGTTACCCTTATATACATGTACAATTGATTTATTCTGAAACAGTTATCACAATGTTTTGAAAACACTGGACAAGTAGACAAAATACATAATCTATCGTCATGGCCTTTGCGTTAATTAATTTGGTCAAACTTCAATAAGAACTTTTCAACGATTCTATTTTAGCCACACAATCCAGCTCCGTATATACATGTGTATGCATCATTAACCCTAACAGTCCTCAGTCCTCCAACAGGTGAAGGATTGAGGACTGTTAGGGTTAACTTCCAGAACTACAGAAAGGTCTTGCAGATTAATACATGTACAATAATATCCGTGACCACTAAACCAGTTTTACACCGCTGTCGACATGTTTCCACTACACTGAAGGACGTGCAGCGCTTACAGAAACACTTACATGTATTTACACTTGTCCTGTTTTTATAGATTTCCACCCGTACATTGGACAGTAAAAATACATTTGAGTACCGTTCTGTTCAATAATTACTATTACTAAATACTTCTTTCCGAAATACATGTACTTTTCGAGACCGACTCCACAAATAATTGGTTTAGCAGCAAATTGTCTCTTTTCTCTACCTGGTCAAAACCTTTCACAATTACACTTAAAGAATTATTTTGGGAGAGTTCATCATTAAGACGTCTCGATTCACTCTGTCCTGCCTGAAGTACAGTACATGTACATATAAGTGTAGATGATACACCGCTGTATGGATTAGTTCCTCCGGCCCAATTTTTCTTCAGAGTGTTAAACCGAGCTGCGGAGGGGTTGATCCAGCCTCTCATGTAGGTCTTGGGGTACAAAGGAAGTCAGTCTTATTACTTAGGCTGCCCACCCTAGATCTGCTTCGATAGTACTGGGAGAATAAAAGCCGAGCCCCTTCGCTGAAACCTCGGGATTCCAACTGCAAATTTCAAATTAAAATCACTGAATCCCAGGAATATTGTGTTTGGAAAAGTGTGCAAGAGTCGGCAAATTTTTAACAAATGCTGTACAATGGAAGGCTCAAGAAATTATTGTACTTTACAGACTTACATGTAAATCACTAAAAATCACAAGATACAAAAGACTCGCTGTTTGGCAGCAGGTTCTTCCGATCTGGTCATTAGTTCACCAGCAAAAGATGGAGCCTAAATGCCCCAGCAGAACCATAAATTAGCAGAAACTGCAGTACACAGCTTAAGAAAATGCTGCCCAGCTAGGTTGCAATATGCAAGAGTGCTACACAAAGTCTGAATACTCTGGGCACATCACAATGGCTAAGCAGCTGGTGTTGGTCTCTGCAGACGGTGGAACGTCCACTCCTACATTGCACACAGATACATTTATACTCACACACACACACACGCACAAACAAATGACCAAACACAAAAGAGCACCACCCCGCTAAAGAATGCTGACTGTATGTGTCTGCTAATGAATATTCGTAAAGGAGAGAAAGAAATTTACATTGAGAACTCTGTCGAACTGAGATTGGTCTCAATATATTGAAGCGTTACTGTAAGGAAAACAGGAATTGACACATTTTAAAAAAGAATACATTGCAACTTACTATTACACAAAACATTTTCATGAGACTTCAACTGCAAAGCTAGTGTAAGCAGATAAATCCATTTATCAAAAATATTTAATTAAAAATATGTGTAAATATTCAAATGAGCGTCATGGACGTTACACTTTGTACGTCATGGACATTACAAAAATTTATGTCATGGACATTACACATCATGCTTACAGCCTTAAAACTCCCTCTTTAGAAAACGGAACAGTCTGTTTATGCAGATGAGAGTGAATAAGTGAGGTGTCATTTAATAGGACCTCATTTTGATGAAAAAAACTAGATAAGCCAGGGACTGAAGCTGTTTTGCAACACACAATCTGCCATACCTTTTGTGAGCATGTGGCATTTTTAGTATAGCCAAACCTGCATTCTGAACACAGTGTCACAAAGGCCCCAACTTTCAGGTACATGTAAGCTTGCTTTTTTGTGAAGTTTGTTAATTAATGCTTGTATGGTGACTGCTGGAATAAAATGTGTTAGTACTTGTGCAAAATGATCTGATTTATAAATTGTGACTTAATATTAACGACAGAAGCCCATGATAGGGCCTAGGCTAGTACCATGCTTACTCTTTTTGCTACATGTAAATGTTTCTTGTATGGTAGTGAATAGATTAAGAGCTGGTTTATCCTCAAGTTTCAAACACATTGAAAAAGTGGTGGGTTTTTAAGTTTCACTGGTACATACTGTATACAAGTACAATTGCCAAAGACTTATAACGAGAGAGTGAAGAGCCAGTCTAATTAGTGTTACTGTTTTGCTTGTTGACTGTTTCCCACCTCACCGTGTTAAAGCCATTTGAAACAAAAAACAGATTATACACGTAACTTTACAGAGTTTTTGTAATGAATGTGTTGGTCACAATACCCATGTCCTTTTCGCATAATGTCCATGACGCTTATCAACATTAAAGCCATTTGAAACAAAAAACAGATTATACATGTAACTCCACGGAGTTTTTGTAATGAATGTGTTGGTCACAATACCCATGTCCTCTTAGCCTAATGTCCATGACGCTTGTTAGTAATGCTAATAGCTCAATAACTAATTATGCATACTGCTTGATAAAAATAACATTATATGTTACCAGAAGCAAACAATCAAGTGGTTTTAACTTCTTAGTCAGACAAATTGACGACCAGTTTGAAAACTGCGTCCAAATTTAATGTCCATGATGGTGGAATTGCTCACAACAAAGAAAGCGTCAAAATATGGGTTAAAATTGAAACCCAAAGACACAATTTCAAAGGTTTTTAGTAAAATTTATAAAAATATTTCTATTTCCTGATTCCTTGAACCCTAACCCTACATAGTACTACAAATTACATGTACTAGTTGTAGTAAAATATACATGTAGTAGTCCTGTCGCTTGTAAGAGGACATGACTTTATTGGTCCGTGAAGCCATAAAATACAATACATGTAGATAAGACAATGTATCATACAGTGCTGTGGCACTATGAATGCATGGCTTTATTGTTCTCTGTACGAATAACAATGGAAGTAACCTAGCCAGAAGTAGTAATTTGTAGCGCTTGGTCCTTTAGGCTCAGACTACTACTTAGTATTTTGTAGTACTGAGTAGTGTAAGCCAAACAATACATGTCTATACCCCCACTGACTAACACCATTGAAAACAAGTTGATACCTATTACATGTACATGTACCATGTTTGAATAATAAGAAGGGTCGCGTGATTTGACCCACATAAGATGAATTGAAGACCAAATCTTACTCTGCCACTTGCCGCAAACAGCATGTTGCGGGAGGCCACAGTTGATTTTATATGGTTTTTTCGAAATGTACGATAATATTTGATATTAAATCACTGGAATCACGTCATCATGAGGTAATTGTTATGGTATTACCTTTGCTTCAAGGTTTTTGCTTCGTGAATCTTTGATGACACTTGAAGATTACTAAACAACCAAAATGTTGCCTTGAAAACGTGTATAAAACATATGGGGACAAATTAAAGATTCAAAATTCTACAAAAAAATACATGTAGCTGATGACGCATCATGATGTCATGCTTGGCAGGGACTAAAGTGCCATGCAGAAAAACCCTGGCAGAAGAATGAGGAGAAGAAGAAACGAGAGCTTCTATGTGTACACTTGGGAAGAAGTTTGTAGTATCTGCATGTGTACGTAAACACGGTGGAATACTGGCCAGTTTCAATGAAATTCGACATTTTCCAGATGTACGTGTAATCTGACTGAACAACTTTTGCAATCCAAAACTAAAAGAAAACGGCTGTATTATACATATTTCGATACTTTAGTTTAAGATGGCCATATTGCTAGCCAGGCGATACATGTACATACGTGTACATGATTTCACTTATTCATTCAGTGCACTGCTGTACATGTACATTTACATTTACATTGTACAAAATGAACATGTACATGCAAAGCTGAAGCGATGGCTCTTCATGTGCAGCGGTTCACTACACATTGTCGGTCACCTCTGGTGGTGGAGTGCTTTTGTCCTTGGTGGTAATCCGCTCGCTCTCAATGCCCCAAACCCTGGTATACGGTTTCAAAACAAGGCTGGATTATCACCATTTTTGAGAGTGAAAAA
>NW_019091551.1:467975-495770 GCF_001949145.1 Acanthaster planci
CGTCTCCGATCCCGGAGTCCCTGGCAGGAAGTGGTTAACTTTGAGTTCCGTTTAATTTGTACACGAGACAAAAAAAATCAACATCTCATGATTTAATGAATTAGTTATTTTAATGCAAATGCTTAAATCACTTCACTCTGTACTTTTCTGCCTTATCCCTGTCAAAATCTGGTCAGACGTAGGGAAATTATCAGTCAGGTAATACAAAATGTAGAATACCATCAAGTGAGGGCACACTCCAGTGTTCTCCTAAGGGGCTTGATTGCTGGAACAAGGATTTACTGCAATACAGTAACCGTGACCATGTAAAATCATCTTAGCACCAGAGGATTTGGGACAGTTAGGGCTATCAGTATACACAAACTAAGAAACGTCTATTTCAAAGACGGAAAGAAAAATAAATAATACAAACATCAATTTCACACAATTCTTTCAAAAGTACATCTTATTTCCTATCAACAGTAACTGGACAAATGATTACTTTTAACAACTGTATCTGTGAGTGCACAGCAGCACAAACTCTTTTAAGCGTACAGTGTATGTTAAGAACTACATGTACACTCAAAATATTGAACAATAAAACTGGTCCTGAAGTTGAAGATTATCGGAGTTAAAGAATGTTGTCCTTATTATTCATAAAAGAAAACAGAAAACTGCATTTGTGCCTAAGGGCATTTCACTATTGTTTATTATATGTGTACCAGTAAAGTTTTATGATGGCGGTACATGGATGCCCCCCCCACACATCCACAACATTTGCTTCATGACTACATTAATCAGAACTTGCAATCTGTTTGTATGTCAATGCAACAGTAGGCCTTTTCACCATTACATGTACATGTACCTGTTAATTTTGTGGTTGCGTTGTACAGCAGCTTCCTTTAGCGTGAATAATCATGCATGTAATCTACGTATGTAATTGCAGTGAACCAGTTATAATATAGTTTTGCCTTTTGGGAGAACAATGAAATATGAACATTGAGTGTTTGGAAAAAATGAATGAAAAAAATGCCTTATTTTTTTAGAGCATTTTTCAGAAGTGTGTCAAATAAAAACTGCCAACTTCTTCTCTCCTCTGAAGATTTGCAGGCATTTCAAATGACACGGGGACCAATTGAAATATCAGGGTTTTTTGAATGCTGATCATTTGCACTGTTCTTCCGAGTCCAGTTTGAACAATATCTGCAGTTGTCTTTCAATAAATTTAAGTGGTTACGTGTACGCTACTTATACAAGTAAATCTCACTTCCTGTCGGTTGCAGTCTTGCTACGAGCGCTTTGATGAAAATGTTCTCATCCTTCTCAGGATCAGTCCTGCTTCGATTACTCCTCAATCAACGATACCGGGGAAATCCAACGTGTGAAAACTGCCCTCATGTCTGTGCCGATGAGCATCGGTATCATCCCAAAAATGAAAACATTTAGGTGTAGCAGTTTATGTGTTGATGCATTGGAAAACTTGTGTCAGAACTTGAACACAAATACATGTACAGCGTACGTGTGCACATGTACATGTATTGATTTGCCTGGGTTCTCACTAAATGGGGAGTATGTGGGGACCTGAATGTTAATGGAGGGGACCAGGCATGTGGATGTTGATGAGGAACCATTTATGATGGTGGTACATGGATGTAAACCTCACACATACAAACAAACTTTGATTCATGATTGCATTAAACAGAGCTGGCAATCTGTATGTCAATGCAACAGTTGGCCTTTTCACCATCACCTGTCAATTTCCTTGCTTTGTTGTACAGCAGCTTCCTTTATCTTTGGTACCGGTGCCTCTGATATCAACATGTAACTGCAGTTACGTTGAATTCCAATGCTCGGAACTAACAAGGAGATTAGATTTATCTCTAGCTTTCACTCCAGTAGTACGTAGGACAAACGTACCTACCAGTACATGTACATGTATATGTACATGTATGTACATGTATACACACAAAGCAAATAAGGAAATTCAACTATTCTGTATAATCCGAATCTGTGAGTGTTTTGAGGAACTTTAGTCACTTTGATGCCTATGTTCAACGCAATCGGAAACTTCTGCAAATGTACATAACATATTTTGTGCTCCATCCTGATTTGATTTGCCTTTGAATAAAAACCATCATTATAAAACCATTGAATGTACTCAGGAATGAGTTAATGAAGATGTGCAAGTTGATGATATCTGCAGTGTGCTGAACATACAGGACGTACATAATCATTGTTAATTGCCTTTTTTATCATTTGGACATACGTGTAAGGTGACTGTATCGAAATGCTAAAAAAGGCCATTTGTAGAGTTCTTGTTTCTACATGTCAGTGCAAATTCAGAGCTAATTTGGGTCAGTTCTCTTCCCCTAACATCACTATCCAGAGCTACATAGCACTGAAAGTGCAGACAGAGAATGTTTTTTCCACCAGACCCAGTTCCAGCACTTCATCCATCCAGCTTCCAAACCCAGCTGCCCGCTGCGCTATGTGTAGCTGTTGGGCTCAGTGCACCCTTGCTCACTATCATTGTGATCATGCCTATTCGGTGTGTCAACTCCTGCAATTTCTTGCTCCGGTGCATGAATTTGGTTTTAGTTCAGCTTTTGTAGGATTACCTTGGAATCCTTCGATCAAGTAAAGTCCATTAAGAACTCAATTGGTGTAATTTCAGGTCCGGGAAGTCCTAAGAGGTCCTGAGAAAACACATAGGCCCCTCGAAATTATTGTCCCGATCAAACCCATGTGTTGACGCAAGACCGCTCAAATGGTCAATACATGCACGGACGATTTGTGTTGAGTACTTGGTTGAGGCCTGATGACATGACATCCCAGACTTCATTTCTCTCGATATTTTACGTGATTTTTTTTACAACCTTCAGCCAAACTATCTAGAAATCATGCAATAAGATTGTGTGACAACGCTAACATCAACCGACCGCACAAGTCAGCTGATCACGCAACGGACATGCGTAAGCACTTAAGCATAAACTGTACATGTACATGTATGCATGTACAAAGTTAGTGGGTTTCAAAATGTGTACAAAGTCAATGGAAGAAATTAAATCTTAAAAGTTAATTAATAAATCATTTCATGACATCAAAGTGATGTCATGCTTCTAGGTTCATCTATGCAATATCGTCTTTGCTTGGACCAAGTGTCATTTTGTGAATTGACCAAAGTCCATACCATTCCGGCAGTTGAAAAATGTGTACAAACCTACGGGGGAAAATAAATATGAAAAAAATCAGTGAAAATTCAGGTCATGACATCATCATGACAGCATGCTTCATGGCACATCTTTGCCATAGGGTCTTTGCTTCAGGCAACTTTGATGAAGATTGAACCTTGGAAAGGGACTAAAGTGGTGCCAAGAAAAACTGTGTACAAACGAAACGGGATTTGGGAGACAAGAACAGCCAGGAGAAACAGGAAAAAAATCAAAAAAGAATGCCATTTTCCCAAAATGCAAAAAGGCCCTCTAAAAAGATCTTGACAAAAAGAATGCCCTGTGGAAAATCCAAAAACGAGAAGTTTACGCCTGTTCAAGAACAGAACATAAGGCTTTTCCGCATTTTGAATTTTTTTAATGAAAAAGATAATAGGGCTTTAAAGAATGAACGTTAAATGTCACAATAATATGGATCAAGTATAAGGGCGTTCTTCAGGATGATTGACTTGCATATCGCAGCGATCACGCACCATGCACGAAATGTGATAGGATTTAGCAAGTTGCCAAAATGTTGCACACTCTGCGCAGCAAGCAGAGCTTGGCACATTGATAGCTTATATTGTGAACTCAATTGTCTTGTCGATTTGTGTCTTGTTGCAGTATTTCAGAACTGTATTTCTATATCGTGTTAGTGATCTGACAATCATACTGCAACATGGTAAATGTCCAACCAAATGCTCATAATGGCTGAACACAATTGGACGTGCTAAGACATTTTGTCCAACCACTTGTTTTCTGTCTCAATTTACACACTTGATGTTGTCTCACTCTTGGGAAAACCTTGGAAAATCTTTTCTAGCTTATGGGAAAACCTGGGAAAATCTTTTCTAGCTTATGGGAAAACTTGGGAAAATCTTTTCTAGCTTATGGGAAAACCTGCGAAAATCTTTTCTACACGTAGCTTGTGTGAAAACCTGCAAAAATCTTTTCTAGCTTGTGGGAAAATCTGTAAAAATCTTTTCCCACTGTGAGAAACATGTTTCACGTTTCATGAAATGAAAATATATTTCCTGAGAAGAGAAACAGTTGTAAGAGAATTTCCCATTCCCAGGTTAACTTGCAATTGCAGTGTAAATGTACTGTACTATGTACATACATGTACATTGTACATGTGTGTACTTATGAAAGATTCCTTTGTCTCCATATACTGTATTGTGCAGTGACAACAAACGATCTCTTGTTCTCTCCCAGGGATAGGTGCAAAGTGGGTTAATTTGCCCACTTCCTCCTGCTTTGCTGAGTTTACTCCAATCCAACAAATCAAATGCTTAGTAGGGTACAAAGCATGTGTTGGTCTTAGTTTTGTTTTTTTACACATTGATTCTTCTTTTGGAGTCAGCCTGAGAGGTTTTTAGCATCGGTCAGCTCTGTCATCTGCTGAGCTCTATGTGTACATGTACTTCAGTGGGAGTTCATTTCCATCCAATGCTGAGTCATGGGGTTGCACTTTTCAAAGCCGAAATGTTCTACATGTACATGTACATGTAGGTCTAAGTGGCGACATTGTATTGCTGAGAACAAGGGATTTCTGCGTCTTATCAAAGTTGGCATCGTGGGTCAAACTTTGGGTAAGGTTTTAGTCATCTGAAGATCAGTTAGTAGTAAATGTAATACAGAATCATTCTTTTTGGAGAAGTCAGCTGTGCTGAGAGAATCTTTGTTGACTGGCAGGCTGCAGTCCGTACAGTACTCGCCACATATTCAACATTCAAAGCCTAAAGTTTTACATTAATGCTTTTTATATATCACACTGCTGCTGTAGGTTTCCATATTGATAAGTAAGCCTGAAAAAAGTTTACTTTTTATCCGCTGCACTACATGTACATCTGTTGAAATAAGAAATTATATGAATCAGAGCATATTTGTTGTTCCTCAGCTAATTAATTAAGGTTCAGTCTTTAAAAGTTATTTATTTATATTTTCAAATGTAAATGCCTTCTACATGTACATGTAGGTAGTTTTTGATTTTTTTGTGAATATTAATTAATGGATACAAACATGTACATTTACATATATAGCCTGTAGAATATTCAACAGGAAATACATGTACTTGTAGCTCCCACATTCATTGGAAAGAATAGACAGAATACATGTATGTACATGTAATAGATCCCACTTTAACTTATGTAATTTGATTCACCTGGTCCAACTCTGTAACTAACAAAGTTGTACATGTACATCCATACGGGAGTAGCATGCAGTCAGCAGTTTTGTATTTTATTTCTCTGAAAATTAATTGGAAAACATCATGCGTGACATACACTGTATGTAGAACTGTACATGTAATTCAAGTACTATTGTGTGAACTTTGTCAGTTTGTATAGCTCCATGTATGGACTGTGCTAGGTCAAAATGAGTCTCCCCCCTGAAGAGGAACAAGAATGAAGAATGAAGAGGAACAGTCAAAGAAACAGTTAACAAAACTCCATCTTATTGTTGAAAGTGTAAAAAAAAATTTACTACATGAACACCAAAGGAATGTTCACATGAAAGGGTCCGTGAAAAGTGGTTTTTATTTGTTGTAATTGGAAATTGTACATTTTTAAATGTCAAGAATGTAAAAGTTATTGTTTGATTAATAAATGGAAGCAAAAACTTCAAACGTTTTTGGCAAAATGGCCACGCCCCCGAGAGGTATCTCATCAACAGAAAATTTGCATATCTGTGACAACATTTGCATATATCTGTGAGCCTGTGACATACATTTGAGAAGATATCGTGTGCATAATTAGCACGTCAATGCACATCTCGGGTTGAGTTCAGAAAATTCAGTCAAATTTTGGGTGTTTTAGAGTTAATACGAATCAGATGATTTTTTGCCAGAGGCAGCAGTAACACCTGTAAAGATTGTATAAGCCTGCAAAACCCTCCAACTAAAGCGAAATTTAGTTGAATTTGGACTTTGAAAGTCCCATTGACCAGGGCCAAATGGTCAGGACTGACATAGAGCTCCAAACTGCAGGGCACACTTCAAGTCACATCGTTTTCTTTTGAACAGGTACAAATTGTTTTGCTGAAGTCAGAAGCCACGCCCACAGTATGTTGGATTAACAAACATGCCCGTGAACAAAGACAAAGTGCAGCTCTCACGAAACAGGAATGACAACGGGTACGTTTCCAAATCGGCCCCTGCTATTCCACGCAATACGTTATGCAATTTCTCATACGTTGGCCGTACTGCATGTGCACATGCTTTTTCCATGTGCGTGGGCATCATGCACATGGACTTGTACATGTGAATGTGAGTATTTTACATTGGGACATTCCGTAGGCACGCAACTTGTGCGTGTTCAATGTCCATGTTCCTCTTGGGTCTACCGGTACAATGTAGATGAACGGAAAGTGTGCCTGACTGTAATCTGGGTTCTCAAATATATACCTCAGCCGTAACGCCATTATATGTCAGGATTAAAACGTTTCATTTGAATCATTTGAGGGTCTGTAAAAAGAACCACTACTTAAGAAATTGTATTCCATTTTTACATCCCCCTATCATGATGTTGGCATAGTAGTGAATATTTTAAACAATCCACAGTTTGCCCACGGAGGTCTTCATGAGCCCTTTAATTAAGTATGTAATGTAAGCATGTACATACAGTACATGTAGTACTTGTACTTGGGCTTTCATTACATGAGAGACTATACAGGTCACAGGTCCTACATGGTTTATCAGTACCTGTAGCTGTTTCTAGTCTTGAGGCCCGTAGGCAAGGGGGGATTTGAGGGGTTCGAACAAACCCCTCCCCCCACGCTCACTTCTGAGTTCCGCTTGTTGGTGGTCTTTTTTTTTGTGCACTGAATATTTTACATATACCATAATATTCGGCATACAAGCCACCGCTTATACGTTGGTTCTAAGCTCAATGTGACCACAATTCTGCATATTAATTAGTCAATCTCCAGTCATGTGTACCGACAGGAAGTTCCAGCAAATATCCACATTTCAGGTGTCTTAAAGGGTTTGAAATTGATGTATTTTTGTTAATTTTATTCAATATTGTAAACTACAGTGTACAAGTCTTACATGCAACCTTGGGTTCGTGACATGCAGCTTTTCAGTGTTGTAAATATTCCAAGCTCATTGTGATAGACCTTTGTATAAAAATATGTGGTCACAGTGCCAAAAGTTCCACTTTTTGGTTTGACGAACCCTCCCCCCAGTCTCTGGTCAGGCAAAGGGCCTGGTGTTCCATGATGAGGATAGCATAAAGCTGCTTTATATTCTATTTCTAACTTGTACCTGTGGGAGATTTTTTTAAGGTGTTGGCTTTTCTTAGCTGAAATATTTGAGAATGTTTAAAAACTCCCTGGAGCTCATGCACACACTACAGGTACATGGAGTGACATCGTAACATGCATTGTTACATGCACAATTAATGAAATTCAGTTTGCAGAGGAAACATGTTAAGGTACCGTACATGTATGCACAGCTATGGTACATTATACAAGTAACTGACTGAAGTTCAGAATTTCCAATGAGGTTGCAGGGTATCCACGTGTCCAGGGATGAGTCATCACTCATTAGCATTACAGCTCTCTCCATACACACTCACTCAAGGTTTATTAATAAACATCAAGGGGTCTGTATAGAGACTGGAATAAGGAAACCTTGGCTTTCCTTACTGGTCTGAGCTTCCATGCATACATGTACATGTATACATGTACGTTTACATACATGTATGTACCCCCTTCAACTTCAGTCTACTGATCTTCTAGTGGCACTTGCATGCACATTGTTAGTATTATGTCAGTGAAGAAACACCTGTCTCTGTGGCTGATAAATGGGCTGCCAATACTATACTGCAGGTAGTGTGAGTTGGATAGTGGTTGGCCGTCCATGGTAGGTTTTACTTATAGGGATGTAGAGTTATTAACAGTTTTTAAATTGTCATTTGTATTGAATGTTGAGCCAAAGTTTGGAATAATTTGTACATGTACATGTGTGAGGGTTTATTTGGTAATGTTAATGCCAGATGTACAGCAGTAAACGAACATTGACTGTGGTCTGTGGGATGTACATGTACACGTAACCTCCACTGGAGCACCTTGAAGGCCTATTGTGCCATGTGTACTGTACATGTATGTGGAATCCCACTATGTTCTCAGAAACCTTGATGTGCATGTACTGTGTAGTGCTGTAAAATAGAATTTTAAAGTCAGGTTATGGCTAGCCATAACTAAAAAAATATATATCCATATCACTGTATGTACCGGGTATTTGAAATCAGTCAAATGACACTTTTGTATGCATTTTGTGGGAAACATTTCTCTGTTCATAATAGAATAAATTAGAATAAATTGTAACAGTCAGTATCTTTGTATCACATGTAATACACCTCAATCCTACGGAACATATTGTATTGTAGATTCATGTACTGTATACATGTATGTCTGCATTTACATGCCATTTTTTAAGTGGTCATCTGATTTTTAGCCTTTATGACCCAATAATTGCTTTCTTTTTTGTGATAGGCTCAAAAGAACATGGTCAGTGTGCATATAATACACCCCTTGAACTCTAGGGTTTGTCATCTATGATTGTGGGGGATGCATGGCTGACAATACACCAGTACATGTACATAAATGTACCAACCATTTACATTTGCTTAATGTATTTTGGTAGTGTATTTTGGTTGTAGTGGATGTAGACTTGTAATAAGGCTATATGTACTGTATAGTGTCTTTGCTTCTTCAATTGGGATAAAACTCTTGTACATTTAACAGATGATATCCCAGATACATGTACATGTAGCATGCTTACACATGTAAATTGGACTAACGTTGGCCAATGTTGGCGCGACAGCCTTCGAGTCGTCATTGTGATGCTGTCAGGCAAAGTTGACCTGACGTAAGTTTTTCCATCAGGCCTTCATGATGCCAACGCATTGGCTGGATGTCAAACCGACAAATTATTTCGACGTTGGGCATATGATTTATTACAAGCGTTGGCCCAACATAATTTTTTCCGTAGGGTATTCATAATGCCGACACGCTGGCTGGCTTTCGACCCGACACATTATTTCAACGTTGGACTGACGATTTATTACAAACGTTGGCGTGACATACTTGACACAAACGTCAGGCCAACCTTCGTTTTCTGGTATTGTTAAAAACGTGGTTACAAGATGTTGGCTGAATGTTTTTTCCATGGAACTGTAGTTATTCCTATGTGTTTTTCATGACGTTGTGCCATCGGATTATTTTTCTGTCAATAATCACTAATAATAAACTCCCGCACGACAAATTTTGCCCAATATTGCCCATCACGCTTCCCCCTTTTGTTCGATGTTCTGTTGAATGTTAGCACCATGTGCATGTATTTTTCCTACATAAAGGGAGAAACATCTCTATGACATTGTTGTCTAGAGCACTTACAGCCAAGGTAGACAGTGAATCAAATCTCTTTGAAGGTTTTTGAAGCAGCTGGCTGTGTTTTCACCATCTCCAAACACGTCAGTGTCCCAAGTGGGTGAATGCTCATGCATTCCTTGGGGGGGGGGGAAGATGGGGGTAGTGTTCCAAACCTGAAAAAAAGAGGAAAGTGTCGGTGATTGTAGTAGCAAGATATTATTTGAGCTCAGTTTTAAGCTAAAAGTGCCGCACTGAAAATATTTAGCAAAACTAATTGTGAGGAGATGGTATATAATTTTGTGGACTCGTTTGTGACACATGGTCAGCAGTGAAGAGATATACATGGTATGACAATATTGAATGGTGAACAATATTTAATTGCACCGAATTCAACTCTAAAAGACTGAAACATATATTCACATTGTACGGTATCTCGCACTTGTACCGTAGATAGCAAATGAATATTTCGGTAATATTATTGAACTCATTTACTTAAACATTTTGCTATTAAATTGTTTGCGTTCCTACTTATAATTACTATTTTCAAAAATTTCCCATTGTTCACCTCTATGCAATTAGCCATTCCTCCAGATCTGTGACTTAGCAGAGCTTAAGTTTGTTTTCAAAACAGCATACGTCATGCATGCGGGAATGGTAATTTCAAAACTTATGATGAATCTTAGATCAGCTCTGTGTGTATAAGATACTTCAAACCGAAACAAAGGATCAGCAATACCAGTCTGTGTTCTGTATTCAAGATCTTAAAAACAGCCGAAAAAATTCTGCAAATTTCCTGTTCCATACCTTAATTTTGAAACGATTCTCTGCATATAAGCATGCAGTTTGTGAAAATGCACCACAAAGTACATGCACATTTAACCGTTTCATGCAAAATAACACAGGACAGCATTTTATAGTGAAGCCATTGTAACAAGTTAGGCATCGTATGTAAGAATTACTTGAAATCTATAAGTTTTTCAAGTTTATTATTTCTGATAACTGCTTTAACCTAAACTTTATGCTACCTGTATAACGACAGACACTACAGACATTTACACAGTGTAAACATACCATTTGTAGACAAAATGCAACTTGCAAGTACAAAAATTAGGACACTACATGTATGTCGAATCACAGTATTGTACATGCTGTAGCACTCGCAGCTTGCTTGAGACTGCGATGGTTATGACTTGTAGTTGTAGCAATAGCTCCAGCATCCATCATGTTTATGGATAATAAACAATAAAACCAACGCCCAATGACGTGACATGTTTCCTGCAGTTTTTTCCCCACTAAAAGATGGATTGAATGATTAATTACTTTGTCAGTCACAAAATATATTTGTGTTGGCATGTAAAACCTTGTGAATATACAATGTAAAATAATTCACCAACATTAGCACAATGGCGAAACCCCAAAGTCATGCACACTATACACTACGTTGGAACAATATCAGCAACTTGACCCATCACCAACGTCGGCATACAGCTGGCATGCTGACGTCAACATGCATATTGTGTGCTTATGCCAGCGCATTGTGACGTCAAATATACAAACCAATAGCCAACGTGAGGCCTATGTGACTAGTCGACTAGTCAGCAATACCAAAAGGTATTGGTGGTCATGACATTCAATTTCTAGATAGTCGACTAGTCATGATGCGGCGACTAGCCGGACTGTGCCATGACTAGTGGCTTGAACTCGTACGTAGCGCATAGCCAGCGGCACCCGCAACTACACAGTGGAGTACCCACCAGGCCTCGCAGAGCATGCAGTGCTGTGCCACGTGTGTTCAGAGCAGCAACACGTTGCCCATAATTTTCTTCTCCAATGTTTATTTGACATGTTTACAGCCATCAGACGCGACAACTGAAGGGAGCCCGCAGCCTGCTTCAGCGCACGCATGCACGCAGCCATAAACTGGTCCCTGTCCTTCATTGTTACAATCGTAGCACTGTGTCAGGGGTGGGCACCAGTCAGATGTAAGCGCTGTGTGCTTTTCACCTCTGAAATGTCGTTGATCGCATTGCATAACAATTAAAGTTTCCTTCCAAAAAGTGGTAGTAAGTAAGCAGAGAAGCAAAGAGGGAATATCATAAGGATTTCTGATGAAAGTTTTTATCTTTAAAAAGCCATATTATATTTCATTCATGATAGTGTAAAAGTCCAACTACCCAAAATTAAAAAGTGAAACACAGTGTGACATTGTCCTAAATTACCCACACGTTATGTTATGCAACCACGGACATGGTTTTTTAATGGATAAATAAACAATGCAAATAGTCTCAACTACATGTAATCGCGACTATTTATTGATAGTTGCCACAACTACTAAAATGCACTAGTCGCCCACACCTAGCCAACGTCAGCACACGGTTGGTACATGTACATGTATGCTGACGTCAAAGTGCATACTGGGGGCTAACGTTGGCGCAATGTCGGCGACTTGACGTCAAATATACAAACCAATAGCCAACATTGGCACATAGTTGGCATGCAGATGTCAAGCTGTATACTGCATGCTAATAGCTGAATGGTAACATGTTTAAGTTCTGTCATTCTGAGTCACCTAAGGAGGAACAGTTGTTATAATAAATATCTTGTTAAACATGTTTAAGATTCTGTCATATTCTATTTACATTGTACATGTACATGAGAAATTTTAAGGAGGAACAGTTGTACCGGTACATGCACAGGGTCTGCAATTTTGTTAAAGCAAAAATGTTCACTTTGTAAAATTCAAAGCGTGTGTGTCATGGGTGCGCAAATTTAAGCTTTTCAGCTGATTTTAGCTTTTTGTGCAGATTTTTACTGTAAATTTTAGGTTTGGTACACTGTCTCTCTGTCCGGGTACAAAAGTTTGGGAACTTCTTAAATTAAATTTCGGATTTTTGCTGGCTGTTTTTAGCTAAAGTTGCCTTTTATAAATTGCACATACATGTACACGTATGTACCGGTACAGTTTCACAACAGAGACCACCTACTGTACATTATAAACATGTACATGCACACTACTGTACATGTACTGTATATGTGTACTTTGGGAGGGCTTTCATTTTGATTGTACATGTAGGTGTAGACTTACTGTAAACACGACAAAAATAGTATTTTAATATACAGTACATGTACCTCTGGCCTTGACGCATGTATAGTTCCTATTATGTGATAAAAAAGCGAAGCTGTTAGTCATGACAGTCTGCAGTGCGGCCGTGGACACGTGTGGTAGTTTTTTTTTTAATATGGCGGGTTCCACGAAATATGGACCATTAGATAATGTTAACTTTTGGGGTTCAGTTTTCCTGAAGTGAACAGCAGTTAATTAATTCCCAATGTCTGATGTAATGAGGGGAAGTCATGGCTGATATCAAGAACAATGATGACCGTGTCCATCTTTCAACTGAATCCAAGTTGATTAATTGAAGCATTTTTGATGGACGTGAACAACTTGTAAATCCTACGTGTACATGTAGCCAACTGAAAGTTACCGGGAAGTGTTAATTCCTGCCATTGTTTTGAACAGATTTGTATGTTGTAAAAGATGATAATATTTACATATAAAAATCATAATCACAAAATTACATGTAACAAATATGTCTCACAAATAATAGGGTCTTCAAGTCGGTAGTTTCGAACATCATTCGATTTTGTAAAAAAATTGAATGCAAAAAAAGCTAGTAAAATCAAAAGCGATGTACAGCACAAGCTTAACCCCTTTGCGCCAGGACGCGGCTAGAGCCGCCATAAAAATTGAGATCCTCAGCCCGCTTTTCAGCTATTATTCTCGGCCCACGCTCGAGCGAACACGGTGAAAGAAGGCAGACCCTGGCTCTTGTATATATGGTAATTGGCCTTTGTGTGTAGCCCAGAAATGAAAAATTGGAATTCTCGGAGTTGGCTTTCAGAAAAAAGTTCCCGTTATCAGGGTGTTAACTGGGTGTTTTATTAACTGATACAATGTACAGTGTATAAATGTATGTACGTATGTGTATTTGCTTGATGTTGCAGTAAGTACATGTATGTCATTGCAGAGATCAAAGTCACACTTTACATTGTACACGTACATACATGTACATGTTCATTTGAAGAATTTTGTGCAAATTATGCTGTCTTATCCATTGAACTCAACTCAGCTATTTCCATACGTGTACACGTACATCTATGTACATGTACATGTTCATGTATGTGTCTATGGATGCATGCACTGTACATGTATATGTACATTGGTGGCGTCTTTATTTGCAAATTTGCCAAATTCTTCACCCTTCACATCTATTCCTGAAGGGAAATATTTCAATTTTTTGGTGGATATCTTTCTTGCCTTTGGTAGAGATCGAGAACAGTCTTACATCATGTAAATCTAACATTTCTTAAATGTGTGTACCTGTATTTGACATGGTATTTTCAAAGGCTTTTTCCAAGGGAACCGTCCAAACATTTTTTTAAAGTTAGTTACCATACATGCACATGTACATGCACATGTACAAACACATCTGTTCAGAGATACGGTACACACGAGAGTGTTCCCTCCCCCCCCCCCAAAAAAAAAATAAATAAAAACACTTTCATCATCCTCTGATAGTGGAAAGAAACCCTAAACTTCCACCTGTGAATTTCATGAAGATATCAGTGGAATCATTGTTTTCTAAAATTTGGAAAGTAGCCAACCAAAGGACTACGGTAACCATTGCTTTCCATAGCTAAAGTGCCTGAGTTTTGCGGTTATATAAAAATGAGTACATTTCCAGACAACTGATCAAATTTGCAAGAAATCCAGGTGTCAGGTCCAAAGTTCATGTGTGCAAAGTGTTGATGCTACTGCATAGCACTGCCTTGGTTGACACAAACAGCATTGCTGGAAAACTGTTGAACATACTGGTAAGTTTTTGGTGATCCTCATGCGTGGATGTATACATGTACATGTATGTACATGTGTACATGACAGAGTTCACAGTAATTGTGTTGCATATGAGAATGGTCTGAACTGCTGGTCAGTCTAGATCTTGATACCGTAGCGTATGTGCATAGGTATATGTAACAGTACCACTGAGAAGAGGGCATTGTGTTTCAAACATATACACTATGTACATGTACATGTGAGCACAGGGACTATGGTGCATGCGTGTGTACAGTAACCCTGAGGATCTACGCTGTACATGTAGAAAAACATTTTTTGTTCCCTTTGTGTTATATGCTTCACGGTGAAGTTAAAAACAGGTATTCTTGAATTTATTTTCAATTAATTTCATAACATTTTATTTATTCTTGAAGAATCGTGCGTATTTGAATGGCTGTGCATTGCCATGGAATTTGTTTTTGTTTTATGTAAAGTGGGATTTGTGAATGTACATGTATGACATCACTTGAAAACCACTGGATCATTTGTTTTTAATCTTTGAACAACTCAAGGAGCTGCAGTATTCCAAGTCTGCGCATATTGAATATGCACCACTACTGTACATGTGCATGTACAGTATGTCAAAAGCTACATGTACATGTATGTACAGTACATGTACAGTATCCTCGGTTCAGTTTGCGTGTGCGTTTGACAAGCATACGTGTTCCGGTACTCCCTTAAGTCGCACTTTGAAATGTTTTCTTCGGATCAGATAAAATCTCTCGGGCTCTAATATTTGTGTCTTGTCAATTACTAGTGCAATAACCCATGAATGACCTATATGTATACATATACATATACAATCTTGAGTTGAATGATGTACTCTGATCCTCCATTTACTTTGCCCTCTTGCCTGTTTTTTGACAGTCATTTACAAAAGTTTAAGACCACCTGGAATATTTCATTGATATTTCTGTCACTGGGCCTGCATTGCATTGTCTGCATTATGTTGATGCATAACATCAGTGTAGTGACATATGTAGGCCTACCCATTTGAATGAAATTTTTTCAAAGGCAGGTCATATATGACATTTTTGTCGGTAAGGCAGCATGGTTAAAAAAGCCGTTCTAAGTAATCAGAAATAAAAGATGGCGCACTAAATATTAGACTAGTTTTAACATTTCAAATCATAGAGGTGTAGTCAAATAGCTGTTGGACCAAGATACATTACAGTGTACATGTACATGTACCAAGGTTACACATTGAAAATAAACATACACGTAAGTTACCATAATTGATTGGTTTATTTTGGGTTTTTTTTTTTCAGGTTAATGCATTTTGTATGGGTGGTCTGACTGTAATTTCAGAAGAGACTTCATTTGATTTATTTTGTAATGGCTCACAGGGATTGTTTTCTACTGGTATGTGTACTGTAGGCTGTAGTATACAACATCAGGCCAAACATTGACATGTATACAGGGTGCTTGGTACCAGTTCATGGAATGGAAGGTAATGGAATGTTTAAACTTTTACACTGTACATTTACAGTTCTTGCAAATGATAGTCATGAGCCATTCAGTTTGGCAATAAAATTCAATTTTGAATAACTAAAACTTGTTCATGGAGTAACACTGGCACATTTGAGTAATTCAAATTAACCATGGTGACTTTCAATCTAAAAGTGAAATATAGTATGTGTGAAGCCTATTAAAAACTTGTGTCTGAGTTTTGTGGGCATACTGGTATATTGGAGGTTGAACTTGTCTTTGTACACATAGATAGTGTGTATGCAACTGTTTAATTGATGTCCATACATGTATGTACATGTACAGTACCTACATGTACATGTAAGAAAGTTTAGCCTATTGGTCAAAAGGGATGTAGTGATGTAGTCAAGTCCTCCCCAAGCCCCTTGAGTTCCTGAAAGTCCATCATAAGTCATTCTGTCATAAGTCAATAAGCCTTTTGCGAATTAAATTTGAATAAAATCTGGTACATTGACTTTTTTAAATTCACATGAATATAACAATTTGATTTCTCCTTGCTAAAGACCCTGTTGCTTAACCTTGTGATTCGGGGAAATGTTTTTTACATGTACATGTATATGTACATGTAGTTACATAAGAGACACCTTGCACCAGTGCACATGGTGCACTGTTTTCAGTGGATAAGAAGGGCAAAAAAGAAACAGTCCATTCCAGAGACGGTGGAGACTATGCAAACGCTTGCCCTGAATAACAAGGTACCGGTATAATGCGGCATACTGTAGCAATAATGTCTTTAGTCTGGAGAATTCAATTGTTTTATGTACAATCAGATTAATCAGTATACCAGGTTTACCATGTAACTCACAAAAGGCTTATTTACCGATAGTTATTCACAAGCTGTTCAACTGAACTGTGACAAATGCATTGTTTTGTTATTGTTCACCCTGTCACTTATGGCTGGTTTAGTGAAAGGACTTGTGACTGGTACGTGGCTTAGACAGTATTTTGATATTGTCAAATAGTGGCGGTATGTTTCTGATAATATTACTGACTGATGATCCATAAATACCAAAATACTGGTACTGGCAAACTTGGTATGGAATTGCAAGAGCCTAGAGTATTTGCAGAGCTCTTTTAAAATAAAGGAAAACCACATTCAGTGTATGATCATATTTTATTCCATTCTTTGTAGTATAGGCCATCCAATGTGATGTCTGTACTGTCATTACTATTAATGGGGAGATAGGACATAATTGTCAAGCTGGACATGAAAGTTAAGTAGTTACCAACCCACCAACCAAAATGCAAGAAGTTTAATTATCACAGCCATTGTGTGTAGCTTATAGTGTCTGATTAGAAGTCACAAACAGTGTTTTACAGGGCTGTATTTTGTCACAGTTTTTTTTATAGCAGGGGTGTGATTTGTCCAGATTTTTTTGGATTTCCGGAATTTCTGTGATTTCCGTATTGTCATTGCTTTCAATATGTAATGCAAAGACTACAATATATGGTGCGAAACTAAGCGAAAGACTTGCACAAGTTTAGGTGTATAGCATGCGTTTTGGGTTGTTACTCCCCTGGAAATGTGCCAGATACGTAGGTAATAGTACACTGAACAGAGGGGGTAATCATTGTTAAAACATACATGTAGGGACCCAGGCTAGCGATATGATCGTTGTGTGTATGTACATATACTGTACGCTCGCTGTGTGTGTACAGGACATGTACGGTACACATGTTGTCATTGCCTGCACTGTGTACAACTTGCGTCTGTCTGCCATTGCGTTTCGTTTCGTTCTAGTGGTGGTCTGATGTCGATGACGTCCATCAAAAGTGTCATACAAGGTAGTAAGTAGGGAATAGGATCTGAATTTAGACAAGGGATTAAAGAATTCTTGGAAATTTTCCTGGCTGGAAACTCAGGTGGACAGAGAATTAACCAAGGGGAAATTGATATATTATCGTGACTTTCTGTGAAAATCGACAAACCTGGGTACTGCAAGTGCACATGGTGTCACAAGTAAAGCAGTACTCATCTGTATGAGACAGTTTTCAGTTTTAATAAATTATGAAATAATTTTGTAGATCACTGATAACTTTGTGTGTGTGTATTACACTTCCAGGTCTTTGATTGTTACCAATTATAGCTTACATGTATAATTGCAATTGAAGTGAATGAGGACAAGGGTTTTGTTGCAGTAAATGTTATAATTGTAACCTTCAAAGTAAGAACAGCTCTTGTGGTGGCTTACATGCAGTACCAGAATCTCCTCCTATAATCAGATAGATATGCTGCGAATTGTAGGGAAGCTGTGGCCAACGTGACTTGCAAAACCCTCTGAAGAATGTTTCATGGATTTTTCATTTTCCCCAAATCACACCCCTGATGTATAATTTCCTGTGTTGGAACACGGCATCATTCTTGGCTCAAAAATTAGCAAATGCAATCTTCATGTTTTTTTATTCCGTTACAGAAATAATACATTCTTGAAAATAAATGGATTGATAATTATGCAAATACTTCTTGAGTGTAGGGATTTTGCCATGTTGATAACAATCCTCATGCTGGCTTGTATTTGTTGACATTCCCAGTGAAAGTCGGTTTATCAGTACTGCTTTTTGATGACGTGATACTCCACTTCAAAGAACAGCACAGTATTAGTGAATATTGTGGTTTAAAAAATATCATCCAAGCCTAGTGACTAGACTTGTGAAGGGACTTGCGATGGACTCAACTACATGTAGCATGGTTTGGCTGTGGACCACCTCACGTAGTAGGCACCATGCACACCCCAATTTCAATATGACTACTTGGAAAAGGAACATACATGTACACGTACCATAACAAGGCTAGAGAGGTGTTTAAAAAAAAGAAGTAAATTTTTGAACAAAATCGTTGGAAATTTAAAGTTTTAAGTATCAACCCCCCCTCCCGGCTGATCTAGATTTGGAGATTAGATTAGAGAATGATGAGAGAATCAATGCTGATCACGACCTTCACCTTTGGATTGTGTGTTGTTAGAATCTATTCTCCTGTACAACAGTGTACATGTACCAGTATTTGTTTTCTTATAAACATTGACCGTTGAGTCATTGAGAAAGATGACACTTTCTGGTTTTTGAAATATGTGGTTAACACACACTGTACAATGTACATGTACATGTACACACGTGTGCAAATTACTCATTGCTACCATACACTTCGTCTTTCAGTTACCATACTAGCTTTTATTTGAACATTACATGTATTTCCTTGCATGAGATTCCAAATTCAGTGAAAGATAAGAGTGGATGAAATGTTTGGGTTTTTTTTCTATTTAACAGAATGTGAAAACATGGCTACTGGTGTGGCTAGCAACTCAAAGCTAGCAGTGCATGATGGGAAGAATGATAACTCACCTTCAACTACTGGCAACTCCGTGGAGGTGGTAGGTAGTGTCAAGCTGGATGTAGCATGTAAGAAGTCTGCAGGATCCACGGAACAACAGGATGATAGTAGTTGTAACAGCAGTTTTGGTGGTGATGGTTCCATGGTGCATTGTGGGCAGCCTACCAGTGAGAAAGAGGATGTTGTCAAGGATGACGCGACTCTGCCCAATGGAGGTCAGGCTCAACACCAGACTGGAAGCACATCCCACAATATCACTTCCTGTTATTGTCCACATGGGCCTCTCAACCAGCCAGGGCGCCCAAATATAAATCCTCGGCCCATTCCCCGAAAACCTCAGACCCGTGTGCTGCCACCAAAACTGCCTCCAAAACCGCCACATTTGCTTCGACAGAGATCTCCTAGCTCTGACAATTTGATGGGCAATTCAAACCATGACAAACAAGGACAGGGTAGAGATAAGCGATCCCAGAGTGTCAGTGTTGTCAATGTTCATAGCCCACCTTCCAGGGAAGACTTCTCAGAGACCAAATTGTTCAAGCGGCCAGTTCCAACCCCGCGGAAATCACTGCCAAACATTTTTCCTGATCGAACTCCCTCAGACATGAAGAGCCTGGAGCAAGCCAGTGCACACTTAAAGGTGCAGAAACCAGACTCTGAAATGACTGCTGCAGGCCCTGCACCTGAACCCCAGTCGCCATTTGGACAAGGGGAAATGCTCAGCCCAAGGTCTGAAAGAGCAAACAGCTCCCCAGTCCACAGGCGAGACATTGTCAAGAAGAATCCAAGCAGGAGCTCCAAGCCAACTCAGCATGTTCGAGTGAGAGAGAGAGCAGCAATATTTGAGAAAATGATTGAGGTAGAGGCCATCAGAAACCGTGATTCTCAATCCAGTGAGCCAAGGTCTAGGACTTCATCAAGGGCATCTGACTTCAAAGAAACAAGTGGGCGTAAATTATTGGATGCCTCTGGCAATGTCTGTGGAAGCAGTGATCGGTACCATCCCTATGTTAATATACAGCTGCATGATGGCATACTTCTGTCTGAGAATATCCCTCGAATGAAGGATGCATTCGTGGAAGATGAAACTCTTTCTGTGACATCTGTGTCATCAGATGACTTATTCATGTTGCCACAGTCGAGTATGGAAAATCAACCTCACCGTCCTCCATCGCCAAATCTGTCAGAAGATGAGTATGCTGAGGATTTGAAAGATTGGAAGAGAAAATCAAGCAACACTGAGGTTTTCCTTCGAATTGATAGTTCATTCAAGGAGACTAAAGAATCAAATATTTCACACAGAGGAGCAGCTGATACATATGTCATCACAACAGATTCTGATGCTGGGGATTCAGAGTACACAGACATTGTAATTCCTGATCCAGTTGTATCACAGAACAATCAGAAGTCAAACGTTCTTCAAATTTCAAATTCAAAGAAGGTTTTCATTTCAAAGCCAACTCCAGATACTCAAGACTTAACAGGTGTCAATACAGACTCAGAATCAGTTCTGGACTCAGATATACCACAGATTTCAGACAGGGAGTCTGATTATACCGATGTCATTGTCCCAGATTGCAGCACATCCCAGGACTCTACATCACCCAAAGTGGCCTTAGATACAGCAGAACCTTCTGTCAGACATGACAAGCCAAGGTTCAGTCTTCCTACTGAACAGAAGAGGACATCATATGCCTCGGAGCTTGTGAGACATGACATGCTGTCACCTGAGCATGCGCCTAGCTTGCCAAAGCCTTTTCATGGTGTTAACAAGTACAGGAATGTCACCCCACTGTTCTGTTTTCCACCCAGGCAAGCTGAGACCTGTGACACAGCTGAAAGCAGGAATGACACTGAGTCAGCAAAAACGGGACCAGCTCATAAACATCAAGGTGACGTAATTAGGATGGAAACTGACCAGGATCAGGAAGGAATGCAAATGAGATTGACTGATAACTTGCAAAGTTCTACCAATCTCCCCCTGGGAATGAAGTCCCAAATGGAAGGGGATGACCAACAACAAGCTGACAGAGTACTGGTCACTGAAGACACTGCAATGGCTACAGAAACCTCCAACATGTTGCCAGAGCCCTGCCAGCAAGACCAACACAGCAAGTCACATCCAACTGTGAGCAGTGAAACACAATATGAAGTCTGGCTCCCTGACTCCATTGACCCAATCAGCTTAAAAAAGCAAGATGGAGTTGGAAACGTTTCCCCTATGATCAACAGTGACGTTTGTGGGTCACAGATTGAAAAGTCGCAGGTTGCTGAACTGTATGAAAAACGATCACAGGAGTTACCAGATATAGGTAAGAAACTGTTCATATAGGGCCAAGTATTTCTGCACAGAAGGACATTGTACATATACTTTCTCATACACTGCATATGGGGGTTTTAGTCATAACAACTCATATTCTCTCAACATACATGTACGTGTATGTTAAGTTGAAAAATTGGATAGTTTCAATTAGGTGGAAAATTAGGAGAAAATTAATAATGTACATGTACTTACATGTAGAATGCTGACTGGTACAGTAAATCAAGCAATTCAGAAGTGCTTCTGTCATTCCTCAAGATACAGATACTGATATGATGCACCCATCGATATTCTAGCATACAAATCAAAGTGTGCGTATATGTATGTTGTACTTGAACATGGTTGGACATACATGTACATATTCACGTACGTGTACATGTACAGTATGTGTACCGGTACAAGTCCATGCATGTACATTTTTCAAGTAATAGCTCCCCAGAGGGGTTCTTTCAAACAGAAAATAAAATGACAGACTACATTACATTTACACGCACTGGTACATTGTCTACATGTTCATACTCAGGAGAGGGCATTGTGTTTTGTATTTCTAAAATACCGGTATGATACTCTCCCATAGGCTTAAGCACAGTTAATTACATGTACAGTGTACATGTACCAATGAGGACAAAAGACTTATTTTTGAGAACAGAAAAGCATGCTCCCATTCTGTTCTGTCCTTTGTGGCAATGTAAAACACGTTCATGTGTACTGTGATGTACGTGTACAAGATCACAGTCTTGGATAGCAATCAGCAATCCAATCTACATGTACAGGTAGCTCCAAAGGATATCACTTCTCTTCAGTTCATGATCTTGTGTGGCACTGCAAATCCAAGTTAAAAGAGGAGGGTGTGAGTTGATTCAGTGACCCATGACCTACATATACAAGTATATGTAAGATTAAGGTACATGTATCACAAAATCAGTAACACAAATTACATGTACTTACATATAATGCTGTACCTCTCACCCTGTTAGAGCTCCAGGCACACCCTTTCTACCAAAATAAAATCATGTCACATCTGTAGATTCTGCAATTTCTGTACAGTCATTGATTGAGTCACAAGCCATTGTTCTTGCTAAATGTGGAATTGTGTGTTGATCTTGGCTGCACATGTCCTCTTACATGGATATTCCTGTGTCAGATACATGTACAATGTACATGTACGTGCGCAGTTATTCACCACAGTACACATGTACATGTGTGTTTAACATTGCAAACAGAAAAAAGAATGTTTTGATTCATTTTCTGTAAGTACAAGCACCTACATGTACCTGTATATCTGTGTATGTACATGTACAGGTCTACAAGCACCTACATGTACATGTACCTATATGTGTGTATGTATACAGTATGTACAGGTGGGACATTCACTTGAGCCCATTTGGTCAGTTCTAGTGCTTGTTCTTAGGTTTGGGTGCTCAGTTGTTGGCCTAGCATTTTCATCTACATGCATGTACATGTACTTACAAGCACCTACATGTACCTACATGTACCTACATGTATATACGGTACATGTACATGTATACTGTACGGTATGTGTGTGTATGGACATGTACACGCATACATTTACTTAGACAAGTTTGTTTGTACATGTACATACCGTCCATATACTGTGTACGTTTGTTGTTTTCAGAAATGAACTTGGTACACATGCATCCAATAAACAGGTATAAACACCATGTGAGGCACTATTTTTCATGTTATGTCTAAAAGTTTTCTGTAAGTTTTTCATTGAAAATACATGTACTTGAGCAGTTACCTGTGCAGAGTTAACGGGGAACAGGTGGTTGGAGTGTATCATTCTGTATGGCAAATTTGTTCACATCGTTTTTGTACATTTGACTATTTTCTTTTTTATATCTTTCAGAAGGCAGTGGTGATGGTGATGGATCAGACATGCTGTGCAATCGATCCAGGTAGATAAATACAGTACATGTATTTCAAATCCCACACATTCATGGAAATACATGTACAAATGTGCAGACCTGTGCATGTCTGTGGCATTAGAAATGTCATTTTTAGCCCCCCTACATACATGTACACCTTAGTGTCCCTTTTAAATCATTTTCAATCTTCATTTTGTTATTTTCAATGGGTTTTAGGGTTTTTGTGTATGGATTTACATATATGTGCAAGTAAAGGTGTGATTGCCTTCCAGGCAGGAATTATTAAGCTCTAAGAGTGTTATCTTACGTGTAAATGTGACCTGTCATGACACAATGAGTGTAAAGACGTAAAGTTGTGGGATTTGGACGGAGTAACATTTCTATTTAATTCCAAATTTTTTGCAGGATCACGTCTGATATTTCATAGGTTATCTTCTTACAAATTATGAAAACATTAATTGTGCCTGGTCAAAAATGTGCAAACAGTGTCAGAAACAAAAACCAACAGCTGCTGGAATAATGTCACATTGCCACCTTCACCCTACTTTTACTTTAAGTCGTATACACCATTGGATAGCTCTTATACTGCCGAATTAAAAAATGCCGGTATGTTAATTTATGGAAATTCAAACTTCCAGCTCATTTGTGATGGCAGGTCACAAATTTTTTAGTTGTCTCAGTTGAGAAGAGTTGACCACTGAGCAATGTTTGTGTGTATGCACCCAAAAATAACATTATGCAACAGTGTCTTTGTCAACATTTGAAGCAAGATATGGGACAGAGAGAACCCCCTCCCCTTTTGTGTTGGTCATTGTTTGACCCGAATCTCGGGAATTCTTTTCAAGCATCTAGGGGAATGTGTTAGGAAACAATAGTCCAGAGGGTCTGTAGGTCGTGGCCTTGCAGGGGGATACCCCTCCGTCCCACATCTTGCCTGGGCATAGTTGTCAGGAAAAGCAAAGAAAATTATTGGTTTAATGCTGTAAAAACTATCAATATACTATCCAAAAAGGAAGTCAGATAGTTACATGTACAGGCAAGTTCAAGGAGTGCAGAGGTGCACAAAATACATTGTACCTGTATGTTCCCAATTAAAAAGCCATCTCATAGACCCTGTAAATAACTAATCAAACATAATAAACTGTAACCACTCCCTGTCGGCGACCTGTTTTCGGGTACATAGGCTTTATATGCAGAGCCGGGGAGCCCGGAACTGGGACAAAAGAGTTGGGCCTTATAACAAAAGACCGTGCTCAGCACAAAAGACTGAGCTGCTGGGCATTACTTTACATTTTTTGGCTCTCAATAGTGGAGATAATCCAGCCTTGTTTTGAAACAGTATACCACGGTTTGAGGCTTTTAGAGCGAAAAGAGGTCAGCAGTGCACTTTGCCGGTTTCAGGAACAAAGGAATCTTACGTAACACCGCACAATCTGGGCTCTTTCTCCAAGGCTGCAGGCCTGGCTGAAATATTCAGGAGTCAATGAATTTTACCCGCCAGCTTTAGAGTAGTGCCCAAAGAGTCCTTCATTTTGGTATAAATGGCCATTAAATGAAATGATGAATTTTTGAAGAATTTTGAAAACGGGAAATCTGGAAAAAGACCGGGCATCTTGTCTGGCTCAAGAAAAATCCACCCGGCAGCAAGTGGTTAATTGGAAACAAAGGGAGGGGGTTGGGAATTAGCAAACCTGTAAAATAACTTGCAGTAAAAGTTACATCATGTCTGGTAAATTGATTTTCAATAATTCTTCACTGTATGAGATGTTACCTGTGTGAATGATGTAAAAGAAGGGCTGAAAAGCATTTTCAGTGCTCTTTTGTTCTGTTTTCTCAAATACAAGGCGTCAACGCTTGGCAGTCAAAAAAAGAGAATCAAATTCTGCAGGCCATGGACAGAATAAATGGCAGTACAAATCAGCCCCAGCATCTCTAGGGGGTTTAGAGCGACAAGAGGCCATCACAGAGGTTAGTGGGTCAGTTAGATATACTGTAATGGGCCATCTACTAGCAAGTGTTAATACTGTTCTGAACGTCTTGTATGCATATATGCTACAGTATGTTTAATTAATTATTGTATAATTAGTTATTGTTTAATATTTTCAATGTATGGTATACATGCAGTCAGAAACAAGTACGCTGTGATAGCAGTGTTGTACGGAGATAATTAAAATGAGGAGCCAGTAAAAACCAGGACCTAGAGAAAAAGGTCGATTTTTGTACATACTGTACACCAACTCAAAGTACACAAGTTTATACATGTACGGAATCTGACAAAATACACAAACATTATTCTGTCAGTTATCCGCAGGACAGACAGGCTGTGGATTTTGTGCTTTTAGAATAAGTCAAAAATGGCAAAAAAATTATATGGAAAAAAAAAACGATGAAAAAAAGACAAGACATGTTTGTTCTTTTACTTTTGGGTATTTTGTACCTAGGACAGAACCGGACCTAAGGAAGCTTGAAATCTTTTGATTTCAAACTTACATTTGGGGCGGAAACAAGTTTTAGTGCACTGGAATTGTGGAGTGTATAGACTGCTCGTGCATCTAATGAATACACGAAACATCTCGGCTCCCCTACACACTCTATACACCATGCAACCACAAACCAGTCAACTCGAGTACCTAGTACCTGTAAGTGTGTGTACAATGTATGAACCTACATACCGGGTACATGCAAGCTACCGGTACATGTACATGCACGTTGCAGTTCAACGTAGGCTTATGCTGTGTACATAGTAAGACGGAGAAAAAAACGTGCGACCATAGAGATACATCGCTTGGTGCATGGAGAAGAAAACTGGGCAGCGATCATTTGTGAAATGTGACTGACAAGGTGGGCGACAAAGGGGCACAAAATCATGGTCGCCATTAGCAATAAGAATGAAACATGTGGTCACATATTATCATTTTTATGGGACTATTTTGGTCCCACTATACAGCGCTGTATGATAAAACTTTGCCAAAAAGTTAGTTTGTTTCATTATTATATACAGTCTTTGGTACAAAAGTTGGCAACTATAGCACACACATGTACATGTACGCTTTGCCATGCTCGCCTGTTCTTTCTAGATACTCAGATTTCACCATAGATCGTCCACCTTGTCCATTTTTTCTGATCATTTATCCCCATCTGTCTTCCCCATGTACTTTTCCTATCTGGAGTTCTCTTGGTCACTACATTCCAAGTCTACCTGCTTACCTCTTGCAACATGTGTAGCAAACCTTATGAGTTTCTTTTTGACAAAATACTGTGTTCCCATTCAAGGCAGTATGTCTCCGTATGTGATTTCCTCTATCTCGTCAACTGTTAGCACACATACATATATCTGTCACACAGCAATTCCAATGCATACAGTCCACATGTATTGTGTGTTATCCATTGACAAAATCCAGGATTCGCATCCATTGTGGCTTACTGAGAACTCAGTAGAATGCAAGACCTTCAATTTTTGCTTTATTGGTAAACTGCGAATCTAATACAAGCCTGTGTAACACCAATTCTGTCTGTCTGTTTATCCATCCGTCGGGCCGTCCCACTGTCTGCTCAATGTTAAAGTTTGTACCTGTGGGTATAGGACATGTACCGGTCTATGTACATGTATCATTTGTGCTTGTCTATTTCAATCCTGAGTTTGTTAGCATCAGATCTTTATGTGGAATCACAGCTCTGAAGGACTGTTTACATACATGTACACATTTAATGAACCCACAATTTTGTTACACACACATGTACATGTGATTACTGTACCCTCCTGTACTGTAAAGGGAGACAGATTGGGATGATTGGGTAAGGGAAAGAGTAGATGGGTTGGAACAGGAAATGGATGGGATGATGGGGTGAAGGTAGAGTACTAGATAGTTGGGATGACGGGGTGAAGGTAGAGTACTAGATAGTTGGGATGATGGGGTGAAGGTAGAGTACTAGATAGTTGGGATGATGGGGTGAAGGTAGAGTACTAGATAGTTGGGATGACGGGGTGAAGGTAGAGTACTGAATGGTTGGGATGATGGGGTGAAGGTAGAGTACAAAATGGTTGGGATGATGGGATGGGGTAGGCGGAGTTTGAAAGATTGGGTGGGAGGGCAGAATAGGAGTTGGGTGGGATGATTGTACCAGTGAGGGCGGAGTAAGAGATGGATGGGATGGGGCAGAGTTACATGTAGCTATGGATGGGATGATGGGATAGGGTGGAGTAGGAGATTGATGGAATGGGGTGGAGTAGGGAATGGATGAGATGGGGTGGAGTAGGAGATCGATGGGATGGGGTGGAGTAGGAGAGGGATGGAATGGGGTGGAGTAGGAGA
>NW_019091551.1:496688-528466 GCF_001949145.1 Acanthaster planci
GATGGAATGATGGGATGGGGTGGAGTAGGAGAGGGATGGAATGATGGGATGGGGTGGAGTAGGAGAGGGATGGAATGATGGGATGGGGTGGAGTAGGAGAGGGATGGAATGATGGGATGGGGTGGAGTAGGAGATGGATGGAATGATGGGGTGGGAGTGAAATCTTTGAAGTGCCATTTATTTTACATCCACGGTGAAGTCATTTACCAGACATTTTTTCTTTACTCGCTGTTTTAAAAATTGTGACAAGCTTGCACTTGGTTAGCATGATTCCCCTTTAGATTTCAGCGCCATTCTTAATTTCTATGGATGACTCTTAATATGAGCTGCTTTTGAGGTTTAGACTCAAATGAAGCAGCAAGCCATGGCAGCTTCACTGTTCTAGTTTTGATTTGTTTGGCACATTGCTTGTAATCCAATTCAATTGTACTGTAGGTTTCATGAATCTGGCACAAAATTTCACTTTGGCCTTGCAGTGCACAGAGATTACCAGAGTGCCAGTACTATATTGTTTATTTCATATCATACATTGCACATGCATATTAGCACATCATGGTTTATTGTGTATACACATGTACCGGTGTGTGGTTTATGTTTACAACAGTTTAATTGTGATGATTTTTGTTCTGTAGCTGCATCTTCCTCCAGAGCTTTCCTGCCAAGCAGATGGTAATAAGAGACATTCACAAGAGAGCTCAGGTGGCAGCACTATATCATCTCTCATTAGCAATGTCTCAATAGGGGATACTGATCAGCTGTCCTCAGATGAGGAAGACTATGACGATGTCCATGTGCCGTCCTCGGATGTCTCTGATGCTGATGTCCCACGGTTGCCTCCACTGACAGAACCTAGAGACAGAGAGGTTGTGGGAGAAGATGCAAGGCCACAACTTTGTAAAGATGTTAGAAACCATGGCGCTTACTCAACTCTGTACGAGGTCCGTTGCAGCAAGCCAGTGCAAGAGGAAGACAGTGATGTTCTCCTTCATGGAGATAGTGAGGATGAGGATGCAAGCAAAAAAGATGAAGAAGATGATGAGAAAGATGATCAGGTACCTATTGAGATTGAGATGCAGCCCATGAGAACAAAATTCTCTCACTCCCCGGAAAAAGAGACCAGGCGCAAGGCTTTTGAGTTTCACATCCCACTGTTTCTTAGAAAGAGCAGCTCAATTGAGTCTACCATGTCAGCACCAAATGGTGAAGAACGAAGCAGCCACTCTCTGACTATCCACAGTGAGGACAGTGACATGAGCAGTGATTATCTTGATGAGGTACCTCCCATTTCAGGCACACTTAATGCAAAGTACAGATGTGACAACAGAAGAGACTCCAGCACCTCACATGAGCTGTCCGAAGATGGACTTTCTAGTGAGTCTGAGCACAGGGTGTCAATGGACTCCCTGAATCTGAGTGTGCAGTCTGAGCTCCAAGCTAGCCTCCGCAGGAGAGGGAGAAAGAACATCGAGTGTGGTCGGCCCTTCTCAGAATATGATCGTCCGGTCTCCAGCGTGTTAACAGAGTATGACAGGCCAGCATCCGACTTGTCAACAGAGTACGACAGGCCAGTTTCGAGTACCTCTGCAGATTACATCGGTGTCTTGGATAGTTTTCACAAGGATGGCAAGAAAAATGAAGACAGTGAAGGTGAGTTAAAAAGTTTTTATTTATGGAATTTTTTTTGAATTGTACTATATTTACCAATAACCCGGGGTAAAAGAGTCTAGAGTTGTCCTGAGAATTGCCTGCGGAGTGGGATGAATCAGAGAGTTTGAGATATGATGAAAACTGGGTCCTATGCAGCAAACTGCATGGCCCTACAGTAGTTAGGCCTGATCAGTATGGTATTACATAACATAGTGTTGTTTAATTCATGTATAAAACGTGACAGATGTAAATATCCTTTCTACTGGTCCCAACAATTCTAAGGTAACACTGGGTGGTCAAAATCCGAGTTCTAAAAAGTTATTGGTAATACCTTTTTCTTCAATAAACCTGTTGTGCTACTACGAGAAGGGCAATGGAAGGTTAGCCTGGTTGTAGCTTGGGATGATGAGAAACCTGCACATAAATAAGTGTGTGTTCAAAATATTCAAGGAAATATGGTTTAAGATAAATATTTTGGAGTTTTAGGTAAATTTCAGTTTGATATGTTTTAATCTTTGCATGTGTTGTCATTTTGGTTATTTTTTTAAATTATACTTTCATTTATCATTGAAAGTTAGGAGGATGGTACATGTAAATTGAGGATATAATAAAAATGTATGTACCAGTAAGCTTTTAAAAACTATAGATAACAGGAAGGTTTCAACAGTGTGTGATGGGAACCCAGCCAAACATTTTACCTTAAAGAAATTTACCTAAAAACTCCAAAAAATTTATATACATGAAAGATAAAAAAAATTGAAGTTCCCATTAAGCTGCATACATCTATACAATACCTGTACATGTACTTGGTACCCACTTTTTTAAATTCAAATTTTCAAGTGCTACAGAGGTTTCATTATCAAATGGATGGAGTTGGCACATCAGTTTTAGCAGTCTTGTGATGTCATACCTACAGTGTATGCAACTTTTTATCCGTCGTGCTTGACAGTTACGATATGGATAGTGGTGCACAATATATAGGCCTACCGGTATGCATACCTGTAACCATTCACATGCAAGACCTCCCTTACAACACATACATGTACAGTACCTGTTTACATGCACATGTATACCGGAAGGCTAAAAGCCTGCATGTAGGTGCCAGTATAGTAATTGCACACATGTACCGGTACATGTAACCTCAGTCTCTGCATACCAGTACATGAGGAGTCTTTCAAATTCTATTGAGATATTTACGTGTATGTACATGTACAGTACACTGTACAATCATTGTCCACTGTGATGGGGCCCATGGTGTTTCGTACACCCAAGGGGATAAATGACACCCAAGTTGAGGACAAGGGTACCATTCACCTAAAGTCTTTAACAGCACTCATATATGTACTTTTATGATTTTTCAGTTTAAGGCAATAGAAAATTCAGAAGTCAAGGGAAACATCTGGTTTTACGGAATGTCCAGTATATAGACCACTTTCATTTTGCCTACAACTTGTGTGGGCAGCCAAAGTTCACAGAAATATCACCTTTTGCTTGGTTTTCGATGGTACCTCAAAATTCGTTCAAAATGGACATTTGTCCCAGTAGGCTGTATTTTTATATCATTATTACACTTGAGCAGAGTGGCACACACGATAGAATAGTGTGTCTGTGTCTCATATACCACAAGGTGGAAAGCCAAGTGGTTTGAGCCCCAAGCTGGACCAAGGGAGGGTGCAATTTTCCTAGCAACGGAGGCTTATTTGGTCGGAATTGCGCTTTGCTGGTTTACAAACAAAACGACTGTGAAATGCAAACGTCACAGTTGCATCAATACCAGCCAAATGAACACTTCCAATTGACCTGACTCTGTTCAACCAACAAGGGGGTGCTTCTGGTTGAGGCAAATACAGGATACAGACGCACTTACATGTACATTATTCCATGTTCAACATGCACGAGCGTGATAACAAATTTATCTTCAAGGAAATTCAATGGACAGTAAAGGGGCCTATGCGTGCAGATGCACAATTTTGAATTTACTTTAAATTTTTCAGATGTGTGTTTTGTATTGAGTGTCAAAATAGTGCAGTCCATTGAATTAAAATACATGTGGTAAGGGTAGGAATTTACATTTGATTTGAAAAACATTTACAAAACCTTTCTCATACATGTAAAGATGTAGCCAACACTTTACAGAGGGCCAGCACTGCTTACATGTACCTTGGTGTTGTCATACGTACATGTATGCATGTAAGTTTAATAATGCACATGGTCCAACCTATGTAAAAATATTCGGGAATTTAAAACAAGCAATGTTTGTTGTTTTAGAATCCACTTTTTTTCTCAAAAAGCACTGTACATGGATGCTGAAAGGGAAAAAAAGTACGTAACAAGAATTGTTTACAATAAAAATGAATGCCAGACTGCATCAATCAAAACATTAAATCTCTAAAAGGGGCGGTTCCATACATTTTGGGAAAACCTGTAAAGGAATTTGAAACTTTTTTTGTTTGAGCATTTAAGTGTGAAAACGTCTCACCCTTGTAAAATAGTGCATTACAAGGGTTTGATATGAACCGTGACATACAGTTATATACAGTTTGTTGCCATGGATCAATCAATCAGAATTGAGAATTCAAATTCGCTTAAACATGTTAAAGGTAATATCTGGTACTCTCATAGCTGTGTGGGATTTTGAACATTTCGTGAATTATTCTTTTACTTTTGCATTGACAGCCATTTGTAGTTTTAGTAGTCACTTGCGGGAAAGACATGACTGTGATGCCAAAAGAGCACACCTTCAGTACTGTATAACAGTGTTCACAGTGGAATTTATTGATGTGGGAGATTCAAATACCAGGATCTTATAGATAGATTGTGCATGTTATTGCACAATTTAAGTACCGGTTCCATACATGTACATATACTGGAAGGTACAAAAATGGCGCAGCTGTAGTGTTACCATGGCATGGCAGTGGATAAAGTTTGACAAGACCTATACCCATAAATACAGTGGTACATGTACGGTTCATGTATGTTCACTCCTATGCCTCTGTGCACCACTTATCTTGAGAGTTGGCTCATGTGCACTCGATCATTTTACTGTGGATTTTGAGGCAGGTGAAGTGGGATACCGTTCCAAGACTTCTTGCCGCAGATGGAGACCATACATGTAATTTATTTTTAACAAAATACAAAGAAAGTTCACAGTGATAACCTGAAAACTAAAAATTGATCAAATGTGTCAGACAACATTATATCACCATCTTATATGAACCAAGTTTCACACAATTTAAAAAAGTTCTGAAAAATTGATTTGAAAAAATTAACATGATCAGATGTGAAGGAAAATGCGTCTATGGTCTTTTCCATTTTAAAACCACTTCTCCAGTGTATCCAAACAAAATTAAGTGCCGTGTGTATTAAGACCCGATAAATACATCGGTAGTATTTTCAAGTTATTGCGAAGTGAATATTTTCCATGAGAATCATTTGTCCTTAGTAGTGCATGTATACATGTACGTGTGTTGATGGTGTACATGTACATACCGTACGTGTGTACGTGAACATGTGCACACACAAATCATGGCCAACCATCAATCGACAGAGAATCAAAAGTTGAAATTGATAAAACTAACAAAGGACAATTTGTAATGGCTTAAACATAACTTGAAATTTTTTTTCAAACACTCTTTTAATTACCAAGATACCGGTATATGCACAGTGTGTGGAAAAACTGGAGAACAAGTCAAAATTTCTAATTTAAAATACCCTTTTTTATGTTCAGAAATGTAACATACAGACATGTTTCACCCCATTTTCTCCGAAATGTCATTTATGATTGACAAGAAATACATAACAAAATGAAATCTAAAGCCTGATTGTATTTCAGAGAAATGTAATCAATTCAACAAACTTTTACACATTGCAGAAGATCTCCACAGATGGATTTTGGTATAGCCTACTGGCTGGTGTCGCCATTTTAACAAGCAACAGAAAGTGACTACGACTTTGTCAAAGTTTAGTGTGGTAGGGGTGAACATGTGTGAGTTGGAGCAACAAGTTTACATACACCTGCTCTGCTGGTAGAACAAAAACAGTTTTCCTTGAATTTTGTAACTTCACTCATTCCTACCAACTTAATGTACATGATGTTTGCATCAAATAAAAATATGTAGAGACATACATGTATGCATGATTCGTATAATTATAAACAAATCAACATTTTACTTACTCTGACCCTAATATTTTGTGCCACTTTCTATATGTTTTGTCACTTCAAATAGTCACAGTGGACCACTTTCTGAAGTGTTTTTGAACGACATCAAGGGGCTAGATGTAAATTTCACAAAATGATTTTTCAGAAATATTAATTTTTGGAACCCTAGTAAATGTCTCTGAGTATTTTCAATTGAAGTGCACACTGAACATTAAGTTGGGATACAGTTTGTCTGACCTCATTACGAAAAAGTTGCCAAAACTATTTCAAACAGCCAAAAATAGAGGAAAACTGTTTTTCTGTTTGTCTAGTTTTTGCCCATGTATGTGATAATCACTTTATAGTGGTCAGAGTGTATTGCTAACCTTAGAAAGTTAGAGCTGATTCAGCCCTTGCCAGGTAATGACTCACCACACTTGGTGCTTAACAATACATCAGAGCTGTCATTAATCAGTTGTAGAATGCCTTATGTCATTTCCTACAGGTACAAGTACCGGTAGCTCCTTTTTTGAAGGCTGGTCCTAACTCCAATTCATCTTGGTTATCACATATGTCTCTGTACATGTATGTACCATAACTAATCATAAATTAATGACAGATCATGTTATTTATGTACACTCGTAAACTGCAAAACATCCTTGTTTCAATAAAGAGGTGAAGGTGCATACACAGTATGCTAACTTTAAGCATGCAAACACCCATTTTGTTTTCCTGTAAAGTAAATGAATCAGTTAAGTGGCTTACTTACAGTAGATCTAAAAAAAAATAAAACAAAGTGTCATTTGTGACTTACTAGTACTGGTACTTTTGTAAACATGCAGTTTATGGTTATCTGAGCCTTGGTACTCTAACCTGCTCAAAACTTGCAGGTTTAAATTGTTCAAAATTATGTAATTTGCCTGAAAAGTTTGAAGTTAGTCAAAATAATGACATACTGGTACATGTACATGTAATGCAAAAGAATATGCACCAGTTTGTAAATTTATTTTATATGTACACTTAAAAACATTTACAGGTAGAACTGATTTTAAAAACTGTTGGCCATGGGGATGTACATGTACTGTTACATGTACACACACTCACAATTTGGGGTTTTACTGTTACTCAATTTTTATACAATTGGTACTTGCTGTGAAGGGGTCCATTGAGATGGAGTTTTATACACTTGAGGATGCCATTAGCTCCTGCGGGTGTGCAAAACCCATGGATCCCAGCCATTTGCAACCGGCACAAAACTCAACTTTCTGATCTTGTTTTTCAAACTAGAGAAAACCTTTTCTTAAAAACCAGCCTGCTTTGATCTGCAGACATTACTACAGTGAAAGTACAGTGAAAATGGCCCAGCTAAAACATAAACGATGTAAGAAAAATGTCAGTCGTAACTGTAATCATGGAGCTATCAAACACAAGGAGTTAGAACGAAGTCCCTATAGACCGTAATCTTATTAACTGCTCCTGTCGGCTCCATAGACAAAGCGCAGTTACCAGCTCCAGTGTTGAAGACCCTAGACACTCTTTGTTCACAGTGATCGCCACCGCCAAGTAGCTGGTAACCCAGGAACTCGCCATGTTTTGCTGCGGCATACTGGAGTAAATACTGGAGTAGTCCTCAGGAGTCAGGGAGCAATCTTTGCAGATGCGCTCAAAAATTACAAATTAACGGAGGTTATTAGGCGAAAGTTAGACGTTTTTAAAGTCAGTTATGACATTTTGCATTTCTGGCGGTAGAGAACAAATACCCAAAATATAAACTGTGATATTTATATCATAAGTCCCCAGCCTAGTGGTTCCTAAGGTTATAAGAAGGTGGAAACAAGCCACAGAAATGCATTTGAGAACATGGTGAGGTTTCATACCGAGACAGTTGTGGCCAATGACAGAAAGGACAACAAATCCTCCCGTGTTTTTGTGTGTTTTTTCTTTTCCTCTGGGCCAGCTACATTCTCTCAGTTTTCTTGTGCTTATTTTTTGGAGAAGTTGTATTAGTTAGTAATTCTGTTTATTGTTAAGAGAGACGTTTTGGGGATGTTAAGACGTAACCAGACTTTCATTATCATTGGAATATCAGAAAAATCACTAAAATTATTAAAATTTAAGTCTTCGATGATGATAGTTTCCGTCTCAAGGCAGCCATGTTGAACATGCGGAAGTGTTACGGACACACATACGTGGTACCCACGATCCTTTGCAAATACAACTCCGAGCATTCCTTGTAGCCCACAAGCGGCACAGAATTTGTTTTGTCCTTACAGCACGTGCAGTGCTGGCAGTGGCCATCATTGACCCTTTTGATCTCTGTCTGTGCTGACTCGTTGTGTTTAATAGCTTCATGCTGTAATACACGTACAGGTAGTACCATGTACTCAAAGTTATGCCATGTATGCTAATACAATGCAGTAGAAATGACACTTTCAACTGTGGTGAACATTGTTCATTATTTCATAGCCCAGTACATGTGTGTTTGTGGCATATTATGTTATCGATTCTCAACCAATAAAAATTGCAGTCAATTACCTCTGTTTAAAAAAATGTGCAAACCTCGTTGAGCCACTCCTGCCTGCGTCATCCTTCCATTGCCACATCCCTTCTCGTGGGATACGATTAAGCAGTTGGCAGACCAAACCACAAAAGCACAAAATCACAAGAAGGTTTTTGTTCATTTGTTAAACAAACTGCCCACAATGCAATGAAACAGTTCTGTCTTGGGCAGACGTGGCAGATACACTGTACATGCACTTATACTGTACTTGTAATGTACGTGTACCTGTAGTATATAATGTACATTGTACATGTAAATGTAGTCACCAAAAGTTAAGCCCGACATCTTAAACGAAGTGGTCTGGTAGACGCGAGTAGGTTTTCTTCCTCTGGTACATCCAGCCCAACTTAAGATCCATGTACACTGGTCAAATGGATAGATAAGTTGTGCATGCATTATTCTAGTCAGAAAGGACCTCCACCAGACCTGTCAACTCTTGTCTACAAATTAGTAATGGTTGGTGAATTACAATGACATCACATCCCTTACTGTGTCATCAGGGATGAGAAATTAACAGAGCCGCTACATTCATGATATTACCAATACTCTGTGAACCAGGATTTAACTAATTTCAAAGTTTTTATTTAACACCATTGTCTCTGGGACTTCGCTGAGGGCTTTTCATCAGCATGAGAGCAACCAGTAAGTTTCAAATCAATGGACTTGATCATATATCAGTATCAGTTTGTCTTTGGCTAATGGAATGCACTGAACCTACATGTACGTGTACCATGTGTTTAAAAAGCCCAACCAGCAGTAATGTTGCATATGTACATGTGCTCCGACATTTCAATTGAATACTGGTCATACAAGAACAGCACGGGCAACACAAACATTTTCAGAAACATAATTTGAATGCATGACCAACTGACCATATTGTTTACAATATATGGGTAGTGTTCACACTGTTGGCTACATTTTCTTTCCTCTAAGAATAACCTTACTGTCTTGAGCAGCTGCATTTGCATCAAACATGTATGTACATGTACATGTATTCTACATTTGTGTATATACATGTACATTGGTAACATACTGGTACTTGTACGAGTTCTGCATCACCACATTTGGTCCATTTTGAAAAATGGAAAATTTCAGCACAATAATTTATCAGACATACATGTATATCACAAAAGTTGGTACTTGTGAAAACAATCTGTAAGATTTGAAATGTTGAAGCATTTTTTAAAACCAATTTGTTCTCCAATGCTCCATATGTACATTGCGCTTCCTGTTATAAACATAATAATGAGGCAGACTATGAAAATTGCAGAATTCCTGTAAATTTTAAATGTTTTAAATTTTCACCTGGAGTTAGGAGAAGTCTGCATGGAAATCTTTGTGAATGTCGGTTAAGAGAGGAAAAAGTCCAAATGTTGATATTTTCTCCTTCAAAAATTTACTCAAAAGAGGAAAAAAGAAAAAGGTCAGAAGCCAATATGAAAATCAACCTTTTATGTAAAATCCCCTTTAGAATTGTCAGAGAACTCAAAGTGTGGCTTTATAGCTGGCATACATGCACATGTATGCATGTATACATTTACATACTGTACATACATGTATGTGCATACATGGATATTTTACATAAACATTATTTAATATACAGTGTATATAAAATGTGTCCCCTTGCATTAAAGAATGTTTAGACCCCTTCTCCACAGTTTTAAATGTTCCATAGTTTGCAGGTTTTAGGAAACTCGGATGATGTCATCCTCCCTGCTACACCCTTGATAGTAGACGTACACGTAAATGTACTAGCACCTGTATATGTCATCGTCATTATCATCATCAGACAGGCATACATGTAGTTTTTCAGTGGTCTCCTCCTCCAATTATACACAGCAATTGTAGCATGTGCTGCTCCCTCCACAGCCTGTCTTTCCTGCTTTCCTGTCAGTCAGGGAAGTCAGGTTGGTGTAGTGGTTCTTTCCTCGCCTTCCACCTCTTTGGTCCAGGTTTGAATCCCGGCCCGGTCAACATGTGGATTGGGTTTTCACACTGTACCTAATTTTGTGGGTTTTATCCAGAATATTCTTCTGGGGTTTTCCTCCCTCTTCTAAAACTGTATCTGCTTCTCCTTGTCTCCTCTCTACGGGCTTCTTCAGACTTCAGACAACTTTTTAGACTAGAGGGAGGGAGGCTTTGTTGGAGAGGAAGTCATGTGTTGCATGGGATCACTCAAATGGGTGCAGCCAGACAGTATAAAGTCACTGTGAAGGAAATACAGTAATATTCAGTGATTCACAGCTGCCACTGTGTCACTGACTACATGACATATAAATACACAGAGCACATACCAGTCAATCACTACAGTACACTTCAAACCCCGTGCAGAATTCCAAATCCTGTTTTTGTTACCTACATATACTCTACATACATGTACCTTTGTAAACATTGACCGAAAATTGAAATTTTAATACGAAGTACCGGTACCAATCTCATAGTTCAACTACCATGCTACAGCCTTCCTAAACAAAAAAAACAAAAATCCATTTAAGTGAGAGGTACATGTATTGTACATGTACACTGTACATGTACCTCATGTCTTGACTTAAGAAAATCAGAACACTCTAAGGCATGCACTTAGACTAACAGAATTGAATTCCAATTGCCAAAACATATAGCTTTGCACATAGTCATACACAATAGTGTTTTAAGTAGAATTGACTTCTTCAGTGCAATGCTGTCAATGCGCATGTATTCATTACTTCATACAGGTCTTTGAAGCAGTGAAGGATCTGAACAAGTGTAAGAGAAAAGCACTTTTAAAAGTGATAAAAGGATAGTATATTGTGTACATATGTACCAGTACTAGGACAGAACACAGTCATTCTGTTGAACATGTTCATGTACGTGCAAACTTTTAGCACATACATCTACATGTATGCACCGGTACAATATACATGTATATGCCTAATGTACAAAAGAGAGCTGTACATGTACCTGTTTGCTCTAGTGATCAAGCTTTGTTGCCAAAGAAGAACTTATTGAAACAAATACAACAGAAATGGTGTGGAAATGGAGATGAAACTCTGCACAGTGTTTACTTTTCGATGCATTTGCAACAGTAGCACAGCTATTGAAAACATACATCTTCAGATACACACGTAGTCTTCAATTTCATGTCTTTATCGTGATTTGCAGGTTATGGTGTTACTTTTCTCACTGCTGGGTGAAAAGTTATGCATCTCCCAATTGTGTGGGTTGATTTCCCACACCCTGAAGCCAATCGCATCAGTTAATAGATGGGGATTGTCTTTACAATAACAAGTGAGGTATCAAATAACAAGGATGGGGCGCGGCCATTGAACAGTTGCTAGAAAGTAAGGATAATACATTCTCATCGGTTTGTTCTACAGTTGGAGAGTATAAAGATATTCATGCTCATATACATGTATGTAGCAGCTTATAAATGCACGTAAGTTCAGTTAACTCATTGCTGCCTTTTGTGAGCTTATGTACATGCACATACAATAGTTCATATAACTTAAGCTGCCATCTTCAAAAAGTACTTTTCAATTGATTTTGCATGTACATGTAAGTGATAGGATTTCTGTAAACGTACATACTGTACATTTACATACAGTAAGTACACTGTACTTTGATGTTTAAAGTATTATCTTAAAACAGTAACAGCAAAATTTGTTGTGTTGGTTTGATCAAAGTACCGAGAATATGGGACTCATTCGAAGCCAATATCGGCTCATCTGTGGTAAGTACTGGTACTGAGACTACATGTGTACATGTACGTATGCTCTGTAACCTGCTGTGTACGTGTACACTGTACTATATGCAAATCTACACTGGAGAGATTCATGGGCAATTTTTTTCTGATAAATACAGTGTACAATTTCTGTCATGATTCCTTTTAGACTGCTGCATATGTGCTAGGCAAAGTTGTACTGTACATGTAATCAAATCATCACAGTCACAAGCAAAGATCGTATAGCGCCGAAGGCGCAAGATGGATAACTCTGCCCAAAAGGTGTAATTACCATGGGTACCATTTGAGCAAGCGATACGCCTGCGCGGTTTACAGTTATACTTGGGCGCAGGCTCACAAGGTGCATGTGGTTGCCACGGCGCCTGCGCCTATGCAGTAATGTGCATTGTGCAGGCGTATCACTTGCTCAAATGGCGCCTATGCGATTACAACATTTTATGTATATTTACGGTGAAGTTCGCCATCTTGTGCCACTTCGCGGCGCTGTATGATCTTTGATCACAAGTCAGTCCTACTTGTATATGTAAGTCACCCTGTTGAAAGTCAAGGGGCAAGCTTTATACCCTACTTGCATTCAAATGAATTGTCATCAAGGCATTCCTTTCCACTGTTACACACTAACACTGTTACTGTACCTTAGAATATGACATGTATTTTGATTTGCAGAAGGACTTTGGAGTGACTGGCTTATAACTAGAGCCTTATTTGATCCTCGTTGCAACGGTTGTAATTGTCTACTTGAAAAACAACTTGCAACTAAGCTGCAATTATTGTTGATGTTTGTGTTTGTCAGGTTTCTCCTTCACTTGGACTTTGGACCACAGTCAAGAAGGGACACAGCAAGATGACAGTTATCGTCCCAAAAGGTATCATTCAGTCAAGCACATGGTGATTTGCTCATTTGTAGCTGGTTTAAACAAATCAAATAACTGACCAACTTGGATACTGTGACTGTAGCATTATGGTCATGCAAAAAAAAACCTGTGAATGTGCTTCCCTTGTACTGTACATGTACACTGTAGCTGCTTAAAGATAAAGCCTTAGATACATGTACATTATATTCCTCAAAACAAAAGTCACAGGGTGTAAAATTTATGAATCTTGACAATTTTCTGAAAAACATGCATACAATTTATAAAATGTGTATACAGGTAGCGGTACATGCACCTCCAAAAGAGTGATTTAATTTCCAGTGCAGTAGGTTAACCCTAACACTACCAAATCCTCCAATTTTAATACGATTTTACATACACCCTAGGGGGTTAGGGTTAATGTCATTTCGTTTTCTGTAACCTATGTAGGGGATTACTTAGTGCAAATTGCATTATGGATTGAGGGTAGTCAATTCTCTAAGCTGTACCATGCTGTAATATGCTCTACCTTATTCGTGTCATCATAGAGCTCTATGGTATCACTAAGCTCAAAATTTTGAGTTTTCTAGTCCTTTGATAATCTTGTCAGATCTGGCGTTCTGTCGCAATTCATTTCGGGTGTAGCCAGAGCCAGTGGAAGGCTGCAGGTCCTCAGTGAGGTGCAGCATCTCTCGGAATGCATGATGGAATTGTGGGTGCTTAAAGCCATAGAGGAGTGGATGAACAAAGGAGTGCATTAAGAAGACCATGCCAGAGAAGACAGCTATTCTCTTGTTGTCTGGGATGATCAGTGCAATCCCATAGGGTAGGTTGAGAAGGAGGAAGACGCAAACATTAACAAAGAGATTGACGGTGGTGCTGTGCTGATGCTGCTTGAGACGTGCCTTTCGGGACTCATGTCCAACACCCCAGTCAAAATCAGAGGGTTGCATTGGGGTGGCTGTGCACTGCTCCGTCTGATGTCTGAAGTTTCGTCGTATGGTTTGGAAGATGAGTGAGTAAGATGTGATGACAGTAGTCATTGGAACAAGGTAGAAGACCATAGCGATTGCAAGGCGGTGATCTTGTTGCCGAGGATGTTGAGACACATCAGTGCAGATGTGGGTGTTTTTGTCATAGCCAAGCTTACCAACATTGCAAAGAGGCGGGACCAGTACAATGAGGAATGGGAGAAGCCAGGCCACTGATATCATGCCAGCGATCTTGGTTGGCATATGCCACCATTGGTATGTACTGGGCGAGGCCACAATGATGAGCACACGGTTGAGGGCAATTCCAGCAAGGCTGTATAAACTGGCCCCAATGCTGGTGAGCAGGACGAGCCCAGCGAGTTGGCAGGGCACCTCGCTGGCCAATGGCCAGCCCTCCAAGCTCAGAAGGCCCACCACACTCCACGGCAATGACAGACCGGTCATCAGGTTGGCCACGCTCAGGCAGACCACAAAGGCATTGGTGGTGGTCTGGAGGCTTTTGGAACGGATCACAGCCACAATGACCATCACATTCCCAATGATGGCCAGAATGGACGTTATCAAAAACACAACTCCAATGCCCACCCGCTCACTATTGCTGAAGGTCAGCTCAGCTGGGTTGATGGAGGTGGCATTCACAGTGCTTGTCATGTTGGTCACATTCTTCATTTTGTCAAATTTAGTTGGTGTGGTGTATTAGGCAAGTATGTCCTTGCTACATGTAGTTTGCCCAGACTCTCCGGTATCTGTGTCACCATCAAAGCATCCCTTATTTACAAGCACACCAAGTCTGCTGCACCAATGGTGCTCTTTAAAAGCATAGAATTAAAATTTTTCAAGAGGCAGATCTTTTAACAATGAAAACTCGGTCACTCCTAGAAACCACAAGGAGTCAGTCACACTTTCTGTACCTTAAGTGTCAGTGTCAAATCCAGAAGTGATTTGAAATAATAGTGTTGTACATGCACATACACTTTACATGTACAGCATATTTGAAAAGCCATGATGACGTGTATAGAATGGTTGTATCTACTCTTGCTCTCATCAAAGTCAAAAGCAATTTGAACATGCACGAGAATTTGCATACAATGTTATTTTTTAAGACTTTTCACTTGCACTTTCTCTGGAAAAGTGACACACATTTACACAGTAATTGAAACTTGGTTAAGTGAGTAGGAAAACAGAGAGAGGAGTATTTGACATGCAGTATTTCTTTTTCAAGGTTTTGGTGTCAAGGAAACAAAAGGAGGTAGAGGTACATGTAACCTGTGGTCAGCTTGTGTCAGATTGCTTTATCTTTGAAAAATAACTTGCCTTTCCCAAGCATATGTTGAAATTTGTCTCCCTGAAAATGTGAGCTTTTGAAGACCTTTTAGGAGGTACTTAACAGTCTTCAAATATGTCAACATCTAGGGTTTTGGAGATAGATTGGCCACCCAAAACCCAGTATACAATGCATTCATTGGCCAAATATCAAGACAAGAAAAATAAGAGGCATTTTCTTTACACAACCAAACCAATTGGGCCGATTTCAGAAACAGGCGAGGTCAAATTTTTGTTTGTGTTGGGTTGATGATGTAACGGGGGTGTGCACACTAAGCGTGCATGAAGATGCACGTAAGCTGGCATCATTGCACCTTAAATGCCGTGGAACAAGGAGTTTTGCTGATGAATAGAAAATACACAATAATACTAGACATTTATAAATACATGTACATGTACATCTACATGTACCTCAACACAGTCTCCCTATTCAACAGTGTACAACATGACTGTGTATTGACATTTGATAATGGCCGCTGCTTAAATCATGCGCTGGCACCTGGATATGAGACAGTTGAATCGGTTATGATTGGTCAAGTGTCCGTGTGCACACGGCTCGCCACGCTCATGCCTAGTCTATATAAGGAGATTCTTTTGGACAGTTTGCACGAGGAATATACTGTAAAATGGGCGGGGATGTTCAGGAAAATGAAAGTAAAATTCTAGAACAAAATTGTTGGAAATCTATCATATATTGACTCTTTTGACTGGTATTTATGAATGAGAATAAAGTATCTTACATACTATGTGCTTGGCCGGTCTTAAACTAACATTCAAGAGACTGGGAATGCTACTAATGCCCAAGCCGTAGTCGTGTCCATTCTCCTGAGTCAGTCTTCAATGCACATTTAAGACTGGCCAAGCAAATATTTATTCTCTTATTAATCCTTGAGTTGCATAAACCCAAAATCTTACTCGTAGCTGGTCAAAATAATTGGGAAATTTATTCTGAAATAAGGGAGCATGAGTCCTTGAAGTTGGAGTGGAACGTAATGTATTTGCCTGACATACACTTGCGTGTGCAGGTTCACTTGTGTTCACATGCAGTGGCAACAGACTTTACACTGCGGAGAATAACAAGGTCAGTGTACATGTAGGAGTATCCGGACCTGTTTTGGACAGTCAGTCACGTATGATGTGTGTGTTACTCACAGTCTTGAACATTGCACAAATTATTGTACTCCCTCCTGAGTTGAGTATCCTGTGAATGAATATTATTCAAAGGCAAATCAAATCAGGATGGAGTCTAATCAATTGTGTAAGGTTCAAGATTGTGCTTAACATGTGCATTTACATGTGCAGCCTCTAGAAAATGACAGGAACCCATGAACATGCCTGCCATGTCTTCAGTTCTCAGTATGTCACGGAAAAAGGGATAAACACATTTTGGATTCTTAAATAGTGAAAGTGATTAGATTCGATTCCTATCACAGTTGCTATGATTTACTCATCAATGAATGAGGATAAGGGCATGGAACCTGTCTATGTTGGGGGTTTTGTCCCAAACCTGTTGGTGGTCCCAGTAAGCACAGCACCGCGACTGTGATGGTAGGTGCACCACAACACAAGCAGTTGACGACACTTATCCCAAAACTCCTTGGCATATTGCCTATCTGCGACAAACGGAGGGGTTAAAAATCTACCCTTATTGTGTTGAGCGTTGTCCGGGAATGATCGCTTCAATGCATTATTGCACAGAAACCTGCAGAACACCAATTCTCAGTTTACGAGATTCCAGTTCAAAACTATATAAAGTACACAAGACTAGAGTATTTTTTTTTAGTCAAAAACACAACAAATCATGCACTTAAACATGATGCATGGAGCAATCAATGTAGTGGACAAGAACCATTCAAGAACATTGCATTTTGAGCATGCCTCAACTGCAAGACTCGCATATAAACATTCACCCTACCCCTTCCCCTGACGTTTTGGCGTCACCGGCATATCATTATACATAATGAACATTTCTGAAATGGGCAAAAAAGGGTCTTGTGGGAGCCCATATTTTCAACATTTTTTTGACCATAATTGAGAAAACTTTTTCATTTTTTCATGTTAATTTTAGAAAATGGTCTTGTCACCTGTGTATGAAGGTTGTAATTGGGGGAAGAAGGGTTTGTTTTTATAGCCTGTTTAATTTGGAAGTTTTAAAGAAATACATGTAATTTCATGCTGTTTATACATAGCCTCTAAAACTGCAATGCTGAACATGTTTGTAAGCTTATAGTCTGAGTCAAACAACTTGGGAGAACAACAAAGCATGAATTTTTGCCAATTAAAATTGAGCCCAAACACATCCACAGAATTATTCTATTTTAACCAGCTGACAAAGATTTCAGTGCTTTGCTTAAGGCAGCTTTTAGTGGATAAATAGCGGATACCCATGAGTTTTGTGTGGAAACATATGTTCATGTATGTATTCACATGTGTCTCACAATTTGGTGTGAGGTACCGGTACATGTACAGCTACAGAGAAATGAAATCAGAATGTGTGAATTTTGCATGAAATACTCTTATTGAAAAAGTTTCAGGGAAGCGTTTTTCTGTGGAGTAAGAGTTACCAAAGGACTTACTTCAATTGTAATCACTTTTAACTGGAGATTGAGTCCAAATCATGAGTTGAGTGACTGTATGGCATGTTGACCAACACATGTACTGTACATTGACCCGTTGTTCATCCAAACAGAAATTGAAACCCTGGCCTCTCACTCCGCCCTACATGATTTGATTGACATCAAGAAGTAAAGTTTCACAAAGAACAGAGAGCAAGTGTTAATGATTTACATTAGGTGTTGCAGAATATAACTTGCATGCAATAGGTTTGTTCAAAGTGAAAGAAATTATATACATGTTGTACTGTCAGAGATTTGTTTCGAGTAACAATAATTAGCGTGTTCTAAGATGTGAAAGTACAAATTTGGAACCCAAGGTCAAAGTTTAAGGTTTGAGACAGCGTTGAAAGTTAAATTTACCCATTTAGAATGAGGCAGAATGTCATGAAAGCTGTGTAGATATTTCAGAGTTTCAAGCATGTGATAGAAGTCTTCAAGAAGTCTTGGTACAAATCATGTTTTTAGGATAGCATGAATGACAAAATTTAGAAATTCTTGTGGATATTTTGAGGAGGTGTTTCTCTGATCACAAGCATTTTTGTTACCAAATTGAGCCGTTGTAGTTGAATAACAAATTGGAAAAAAAAGACTGGAGGTACATGTAATTGGTATTTGAAGCGGAGAATTTCAATCATAGTTCCATATGGCACAGCTTGTAGAGCACTTGAAAATTCAGGTGTGGGGTTCAAGCTCTTGTATAGTCAGTCTTATTCCCATCTCATCTAATAGCTAAACTAATTACAGATAGAATCATTATGCTATTTGACTGTCTTTTTAGCTGTGATAGGAGCACCTTTCTACTTTCTTGTTATTGTCCCCAGTGAAGAGCTGCCTCAGACAACACCAGCTAAGTACGCCTTGCCCCGGAAAGCCAGTCACTCCACCCAGCCTGTACCTGTCCTACCAGTGCCCCCAAAGGCCCTAAAGCCACCCAAGGTGCCCCGCCCCTACAGTGAACCCAGCCTCAAAAAGTCCAAGAGGAACAGTCTGGTCAAGAATCTTCTAGTACCAGTGAGTTGATGGCCTGTGTTTGTTCCAACAAGAAACTATACTAAAACAAAGGGAAATGTTGCACAGGCAGTTCACAGTAGCTTGAGCATTAAAACCCTGCTTTACAAAGGAATGTACATGTAAGCGCATTTAAAAGCTTGCTCAAATAAACTGATGACAAATGGCTCTTGTTCATGCCTATTTACTTTAGCAATAACCTCAAATTTCTGCTTTAGGCAGTCTTAACTCCTATAAACTGTATATGTAAGAGGCCATTTCACTTACATGTGTATAAAAACCTCAAATCTTATCTCACTGCAGTCTGTTGAATGTGGACTGTGGGTACTACAGACACCCATGTCATGCATGAGAGATGGCTTGCTTCAGGTTTACTGTGCTTTTTCAAATTTGAGACCTTCATTTTCTTTTTTCCTTCTGTTTTGTTTGGTGGGGGAAATACGGAGCTCACACAGTCACAAAATCAGGTTCCGGTCATTGAGTTCACACTTTTTGTTTTTGTTTGTTCTCAGAGCAAGGAGGAGATAACTGAGCAGTTTTGTAAGATATCAAGACAGCGGTCACGCTTTGTGTCTCAAGGTAATACTTAACCCTTACACTCCTCAATCCTTCACCTGTTGGAGGACTGAGGGGTGTTAGGGTTAAAGAATTGTTTAATACTGCAGTTTGCTTCTTTTACGTACATGTAAGCTTGTAAAACATTTTTCCGGATTGAATTAATTTTGGGGAGGCTTCAAAATTCATTTGAAAAAAGAGTACTCAGTTTTTCATTAGCTATTTTGGGCATCGGTGGAAACAGCTAATTTAGGCTTGGAAGCTACTGGCTACATGGCAAACTTTTCAGTTACCTTTAAAGTTAAGATGAGATCATGAAAACTGAATAGGATAGACACTTACATGTAGGAACATCATACTTACAGTAACTACACTTTCTGAAGATGCCATTTTTGGAGGAACTATTTTCTTTGTCACTTTCCTAGAACCCCTGTTCCAGCTTTACCAGGAAGACGCCCGCAGCCGGGACTCCTACCTTCGCCTCATGAACATCTCCTCTCTGGAGGCTCTGACAAAGTTCCTGGAGAACCAGGAAGCCCTTAAGAAGGAGAAACGGGAGAGCCTGCCCATCCCAATCCCTTCTCAGCAGCCAGAGTATCGCGTCCTGATCCCTGATGAGGAGGTATACTGTTACCAATCGGCAGAACAGTGCAGATTAGAGGAAGCTGATAAAGATAGGTCCAAGTTGGAAGACGCTAATCGCTGTACCTCCCGATCACGGGGTGAGCTTGGTGAAGCTATCTACCAGTCGGCAGAGCCTGTTTATGAACCTCCTGGTGAGCTGTACTATGACACAGGCAACCTCTTGCAGAACAATACCATATATGAGCCAGGGAGCCTGGGAAGCTCAACAGGAGATGGGTCTGGTGGAAGCAGTTCAGATGTGGACATACCGAAGCCCTATGGACTGATGCAGCTCAAGAGTGGGGCCAGTGCAGTCCGACGATCCTTCTGGAGTGAGCTGCCAGAGGTCATTAATAGCGGATTGCTGGAGCAGATGACATCAGAGGAGAAGAGACTCCAAGAGGTGAAGTATTCAGAGACTTCCAAAGACATTACAGTTTCATGTAACTCTGTTATCCGTGACAATGTTGACGCAAGCAATGTGTCAAACTAAAGCTGATGAGTTACTTTGTATTGTTGTAAACATTTCACAAGAATAAACCATGCATTCTTGACATAGCTGACCTTGGACTTAGGTTACCTTTTTTTAGGAACACACTGTATACGCAAGGGAAGTTGCTTACCGACCAGTGCACAAGCAGTCCCAAATGGGTTAATACACACTTTAAATGTTACTTGCAGAGAAGAACATGCACGTCCTCAAGTGCTTTGCATACAGCAAGAATATCTTCAGCTAAATAATTGGGGGATTTAAAGCATATGTGTGTCCCGTTGGATTATGCAGGCGCTGTTTGAAGTCATCACCTCGGAAGCTTCCTACCTCCGCAGTCTCAATTTGGTTGTGGAACATTTTCTGGAAGCCATCACCCTACAGCCTCCAACAGGCTTACTAAACAAGGTCCAACATCATCGTCTGTTCTCCAACATCAAGGGTGTACGAGATGCCAGTGAGAGGTGAGTGCTAAAAAATTGAGATATTGAGCCTCTCTAAAACCACAGGCTTTTTTCCAGCAGTAATTTGCTTGTCCTGGAGGAAGAATTAGCCATAGGCAGGCAGTGTCCACAGGTTTGTATTTCAGCTGTAAGCAAACACTTGTCATGCAGTAGTCCTTGATTATAACTACCGATTGTTTACAACAGTTTTTTTTGTTACTACCAGGCATTGGTATTGAGACCTTGCTCCCTTGGTAGGATGCCCAATACTGAAAAAGTATTATTAACACTTGGAGGTTTTCAAAATTTTCCAAGGAAAACAATGTTTAACGAGGTTAAATAATTTTGAATATTTGTAGAGAGCAAAGGCTCATGTTTTTGCTTTGAGCCTTGTCACTTCAAAAGGATATTTAATAATTGGTTAGCAATAACCTGATGCAACTCTTAGCCAAACAGAAATGGACTTATTTATAGTTGTTTCACACCACCAATGTTTTTCTTATTTGGTATTGCTCTATTGTCAAAAGGTCACAAAGTAGTGTTGTCATACCTGTGTACATGTCTGTCACAGTCTTTGGCCTGTTCCTATTCCAACCGAGTTGAAGACTAAAATGTGGGAAGTAGCTAGATCTTGAGACACAATTTTATCTACATCTTGTAACATAATTTCATCTTATTTGTGCACATTGTTCATAAATGCACGTATGTATGTGTTTTTCAAAATTTGTGGCCTTGCTTGGTTAATGAACGAGCATAGAATATGAGAAAGTCTTTAAATTTCCAAGATGTGCACATGATTTAATGATTCTGGGCAAGGCCTGTTGTTTCCTCAGATCACATACAGTTACCATGTACACAAGGTTTGGGAGGATTTGGTTGAAGTGAGGAAGGTAGAGCCCAGCCACTGTTTACTTTACAAGGGCTTGATGTTCTATGAAGAGATGTACATTTTCATATTTGTCGCCAATATGGACAGAGAAGAATTGAAGACAGAGCTCTAAGTTGTGAATCAATCGTAACCATAGAATCAGTTTTCCAAGTAATTTAGAAGACATTTGTTGAAAATGTTAATTTTGGAGTGCCACTGGTATCGTCATTCTGTTTGTTGACTTGTTTCTTGCAGGTTATTGTTAGATCTTGAAGAACGACAGCAGGATAGCATCATCATCACTGATGTTTGTGATATCCTCCTGCAACACTTTGAAAAAGGTGGTTTCAACTGTTATATTGTGTACTGTGCCAATAACCAGTACCAGGTCAAGACTCTGGAGGAACTTAGGTAGGGATAGGTGCTAAAACTGTTGCTATGCCTCTGCTGTGTTGTATTTTTGTGATGCCAACTGAGAAGATCTTTCTTTGCAAAATCCATCCCATTGTAGTCACACAGATCAAGATATCAATGACAAAGAGCAAAGAAATGAGGGGAAAACGTATTTCGAAAATAAATCAGTGGGTTACTGTTTACAAATTTGTATATCGTGTTTCACAACCTTGTTGTTTTCAATATTGAAATTTTAAATGTTGGTATTCGAAAGTTAATACAGTTTGACCTCAAAAGAAGTTTATTTGTAGTTTTCCATTGCTACTTAACACCTTCACTTGTGGTCACTTTTCACAGTGTCCTTCAACGGTATGTTTTGTACACTCTTAAAAATGGGAAGAAAATGGTGGCCCCAAACAATGGGAGACTGATAATGGTGGTGATAATAATTATTTTTCCCTCCCTAACTACTTTGCAGGAAAAATCCATCATTTGTGGAAGTGTTGAAGCTCCTTGAGAGCAGTCCTGCATGCTGTAGTCTGGATCTCCAGTCATTCCTTATGCTGCCATTCCAAAGAATTACCAGACTGCCATTACTGATAGAGGTAAAAAGATGATTGTCATTTATGAGGTGCCCTTTATGACTTCATTAGTACAAAAATAATCAAATGAAAATAATATATGACGAAACTAATAGATGAAAGTGAAATAAATCTAAAAATAGAACAAATATTTATAAAGGACGAAAGAAGTATGTATACATGTAGGATGAACTAATACATAAAGTACGAAACCAGTCTATCTATAGGACAAAAGTGCATTTAAAAGACAAAAATGATTTATATAGGATGAAAACTAATAAAGACAAAACTCATATATAAACTGTATAAACGAAATTAATAAATGTAGAACGAAAATAATATGTAGGACAAAACCAATGTATATAGGATGAAACCAATATATATTGGACAACACTAATATAAGAAGAAATAAATATAATACAAAACTAATAAATAGGACGAAGCACCACCACTTTGACGCCAGACCGGTTGTGATATAGAGCAAAATGTAAGATATATAGAACAGAAATGTAAAATGTTTAGAACGAACACGTACAAAAGAGGAAGTGCCATCTACTGACCGGTCATGCCATGCGCATGCCATGCGCATGCCATGCCCGACACAGAAAGAGTTACATGGACAACACTTCATGCCCCTATACACAAACCTATATGAAACTTGTCTGAGACATGTCTTAGTAAATACTTAGGAATTACCTTGCTAACATTTACTTTTTGGGACATGTAATCACTTTATGACAGCCCTTGTAACATTTTAAGGGAAAATTAGTGTTGTCAGTAACTCTTATGGAACTCTTTCCCCCAACATTCTTGATGATACAGTGAACATTACAACACCACATTTGACTTGTTATAGAGATACACACTGTATGTCAAAACAAGTGGAGTTGTGATCCTGAACCATGGCTCAAGTCAAAACCCTGCTTTCCATGAATTAGTTGCTACTAATGTTATACCCACTGGCAATGGGCCGAGGCCGACTGCTACTAGTGCCAGTGTTACTAGCGTAATGCCTGACATTGGCAGCAGTGTCCCTGGCACTGGAGGCTGACTGTCAACAACGTGGTCAATCACAATCAGTATGACCAAAGCAGCAACTGGCAATGTTATATGTGATCTAACCTTAATGAGGGGCTTTCTCAATTGTTCTCTATGGTCCTAATATTTCGGAACAATTGAAAAAGCTCTGCATCATGGTAAGGAGTAACATCTGCGAACCGGTTGGTAGATGGTGCTTCGTTTTAACATTTTATGTTTTCATTCTATACATGTTACATTTCATCCTATATGTTTTACATTTGCTTTATATCACAACCGGTCTGGCATCGAGGTGGTTGTGCTTTTTCCCATTTATTAGTTTCCTTTTATATTTATTAGTTTCATTCTACATTTTTAATTTCGCTCTATATTTATTACTTTCACCCTAGTTTCATCCTATATATATATTAATTTCGCCCTGAATATTATTTTCATTCTATTTTTGTTAGTTTCATCATTTATATGTTAGTTTTTTTGGATATTTATTAGTTTTTGTCCTTTAAATGTACTTTTGTCCTATATATAGATTGGTTTTGTACTTTATGTATTAGTTTTCTCCATATGTATTTCTTCTGTCCTTTATATATTTGTTTCGTTTTAGATTTATTTCACTTTCGCCCGATATTTATTATTTTTGACTTATATATATATTATTTACGTGTTTTTTTTTTTACTTAAAAAGTCACAGTGGGTGCTTTCAAGCCTTTGCTGAGGGTGCTTTTGTTTGTCTTTCAGTGACACAATTTCTGTTTTGGATTCTTTACTTTCAACAGTAGTTTTATTATCATATTTATTTTCATTGCAACAATCACTGTTGTCATATTTACAGAAGTCCATATCAAGTCATTCTTTTATAGGCAGATATGAAGCTGAAGTTGATGATTCATAAATTCTTGCCACTTTTAGGCTATTCGTCAGCAGGCAAAGATTGACAGCCCTCTACATTCCACAGCCATAGATGCTGTAAAAGCATTGCGAAATGTGAGTATGGTACATTTTAATAGTACACAGAACTTCCACTGCTAAGAAATTACACTGAAAAGGTTATCACAGCAGTTTCCCTTTCTTAACCTCTTCTCACCGGGGCCCCTTTATCCATGTTGATTCTGCTAGGCCGGGTGATTATTAATTTTTTTCTGTTTTCAAAACTGTTTAAAAATTCATAACTTCATTTACTGGACGTTTACACCCATACAAATGACTCTCTGGTTGCTAACTCTAATCTGACAAACAACATCTATTGGTTTCCGAGTTTCTCAGCCAGGCCTGCCGCCATGTGAAAAGAGCCCAGATTGTGGAGTGTTACGTAATTTTCTTTAGTTCCCGAAACTGGCACAGACTTCTTTCATTAGGGGCCAGTTTAGCATGCAGCGGTATTGTATCGCTCATTACTGGAGCGCTGGAGTGCTTTTGTCCCCGGTGGTAATCCATACGCACTGAATGCCACAAACAGTGGTGTAATCTTTCAAAACAATGACGGATCTCCTCCACTATTGACAACTGACAAAATGTTGGAAATTCCCAGCAGCTTGGTCTTTTGTTCCGAGTACAGTCTTTTGTTACAGGGCCCAGCTCTTTTGTCCAATTTTGGGCTTCCCGGCTTCATGTATAGAGCCTATAAACCCGGTCCCCCAGCGTGAAGTGGTAAACCCAGCCCAACGAAATGAGGTTAATTACTCCCCAGGCTGAGGCTTGAAGTACAGGAACTGCTGATATTTGTACCCACTTCTTGTCCATTTTATCAGGATTGTAACACTGAGGGACATAGATAGCTGTGTAGCTTTACATTCTTTTGAATGTGTGTGACAAATTTACGTAACAGGAAGATGAATTACCACCTGTTTTACTGGATCATGCCATGTACTCATGCCAGATACAGTGGATCGCCGCTATAACCAACAATGCCAATTGTTCGGTACAGCGGTCGTTTGGTATGGCGAATTTAACTGCCAAATGTTTTGTTGCCATTTTGAGTAGCGCCCTCTCTTGTCTAACCAAAGTGCACCCTCTTGTGATACCTTGGTTCGCTATTTTTGTGATGTTTTGCCGTTGCATTTAAGTTTAAGGTTTCTAGAAATGTATCTGTTCATTGGTTTTTTTTTTTTTAACTTGAGTCAAGTTTATCCTAAAAGTCGTGAAACTACCGCTCAGGATCGATCTCTGATGCATGCTGTGGCGAATCTCGCATACCTGCGGTTTTCTTCGGCACCCCATCATGCGGAGTCGCAAAACCAATGTCTGTTCAATACCGTTGACAACTAGGGGCTTTCCCTTCTAATTCTTGGGGAAATAATGGCCACTTGCCACTTTCCAACATAAAAAACACCAACTGTTTTATCATGTTGATGTTCGGGAATTACAAACGGCAACTGAATAGTGTTCGGTAGGTTTTGTGCACAAATTATTAAGAGCCAAGGATGATGTTCGGTACAGTCGAATGTTCGGTATAGCGGCGTTCCACTGTATTATGTTTATGATTTGATTTTGGTACTGACAATTATGATGTGTAATATGCAAGATGAACATGAATAAAATTACTGAATGGTTTGGTCTCTAATGTTTTGTAAGGTTACCTACATACGTTTATAGAACTTGGCAATCATTGAGACTGTATGCCAGGCATTCAGGGTAATAATGTGTGAACTGTAGTGATCCAGTAGTTGAAACTGTATTGACATTTCTGTGCTCGGTTACAGATATGTTGGAAGATTAATCCATTTTTTTTCAAAACTTCTCTGTGTTTTGACTTTTTTCAGATGGCAGAAAAATGTAATGAGGAGGCTAAGAGAATGGAGATGATTGAAGAAGTAACACAGCTAGCCAATCAGCTGGACTTCAGGGAAGGAGTCAAGGTTTGATGCAATAGCAAATATTTGAAGACCAACCCCTGCAAACCCATTCAGTAACTAAATTAGTAAAAAAAAATGATCAGGCAACAATGGTGAATGGTCTCATTTCCATCCACAGAAAATGAACCTGTCCCAGACCACCTCTATTGTCAAGAGAGGGCACCTCCACATCATCAAGAAAGACAACAAGATACTCAATCGAGGCAAACTGATTGCAAAAGGCATTTACATCATTGTTTTCACAGACAAAGTAGCTATCTGCAAGCAGAGGATGAAGGGGTATGCCTGTCAGTCATTCCTTGAATCAGTGACTTCTTATCTTTTTCTAAAGTGCCAATGCTGGCATAAATTGTATCCGTGGTTGGCAGCACCTTTTTTTATTAAGTGCACATTTACTTCATCTGTGCTGAGGATGGAGATACATTCCTATTTAGTCTTATTATTTAGTGTTCTGAAAGCTGCATGATTGTAAAACTACTGTGTGAATTTCTCTTTTGTTTTTGTCTTGACGGCCAACCATAGGTTGCTAAAGCTTTGCAAAAACTACAGTTGTGGCAAAGCCAAACAAAATTCTTCATGCTCTGCATAAGGCTGTATCTTGGCTGTAAACTTGTGGCAGTCTATTGTGTGGTAATTCTTATCTGCAGAATGGTTGTACATGCATTCATTTGGCTTTGTAGACAGTAGAGTGTCTTGCTCAGAGAGGCAATGCAACAACTGTTAACATCTGCAAGGCAGTAGTCTTGCTTACAGGCTCAAGTATTTCCATCCACTAGCTGGGCTTGTTACGCTCTCAGAAATCAGTGTTGTATTCGAGTCCATCACAAGTCCCTGTAAGTCCATCACAAGTCATTCAGTCTTAAGCCAATTCACAAGCTATTCAAGTGAGCTGTGACAAAAGCATTCCTTTGTCACTGTTCACCCCGTTGCTAATGACTGGCTTCATGAAGGGACTTGTGATTGACTGAAATACAATACTCTCAGAAATGTCTAATTCAAGTGCAGCTCTTCTGGAGAGTGTTAAGTCCACAAACTTTTCTCAATGTTGTCATTTTGCTTTTCTTGTATTTTGACCGTTGCATTCAGTGAGCAGTTGAAATATGAAGTCTTTGACTGGTGCCCAAGGAATCTCGTCCAGGTGGACTCTGTAGTGGACCCACAGCAGCACCCTAAGCTGCCAGATGGCGTACCAAGCAACTGCAAGCATGTTTTCATCATTTCATTCCTACAGAACAACCAGAAGAAGGAGGTGGAGTTTGCTGTGGATGCCAACTCAGAGTGAGTACTTGTTACCTTAACATTGATCTACAAAAAAGCATTCAGGACTGTTATTTACACACTATATTGCCTGCAGGCCAGGTCGTGTCGGACAAACCTCTCATCAGTAAATCCTTATTACCAAATGGGCAATTCCAGACCATAGTGGACATGTGCATGGTATACTTGGGGTTACTGTAGCTTCCTTGTGGTTTGGCTGTGTTTGTTTCACACTGATCTGGAGCATGATCAGTGATTTGTCATTGGTTTACAGACACCAAAACTTGCCTAATGGATGGTGTGAACCAGCGTTAGGATCACTGATTGAGATCTAGATCCGCGTATTAAAAACAGCAGGCCCTATAGTACCCATGTAAAATTTGATCCTCAATAGCAGCATTCAGTTAAAATGTGGTGCTATTCAGTAGGGTATAAATTTGAGTTGTACCAAANTTTTTGATTAAGATTTAAGATTTGCTGTATTTGATTGTTTTTCAAGCGGTTAGTAGCCTCTGTATGTAACGTCCCTAACACTGGAATTGCCTCAATGTATTTGGTGTGCAGCGGTATTTAGTTGAAATCCTAGACAGTAACCAGGGCCTTATTGTGCAGATTAGCAGAAAACACTGCATAGAAAACTGATCACAAGAGATTTTGTTCATGCTAAAGAAAACAGTGATTAATGTCATTTGTGGGTACGTGCACATGTTTAAATGCTTATGCAGGGAGCATGTAAACCAGCCGCCTAGTACATGTACTGTAAGTGCAACACGGTCAAATCTTGCTTTGCGTCATCGTTCCAAGGATGCATACCTCAAAATAAAAAAATTCATCAAAATGGAAAATATAGTTGTATGTAGAAAAACTTGCTTTTGTGACTTAGCTTGCAAAAAATATTTGATAGTTTTGATCATTCTCAACAGCACTTTACTGAGCTGACATTTCTTGAGTCACATCAGAACGGTTCCCAGCCCATTTCTTGTATCTCAATGTACTGTAGCATCAGGAATGTGTAACTGTATTACATATTACATGAATTTTTGACTCAAGGAGAACTTGATTTGACTTTTCAAATTATTTGGTTAGCGAAAGGTTGGCCAGAGAAGCAGGCTGCCTTATGCTTCTTATACAGACACATTTGTGAGGCAGGCCACCGCACAACTTGAACAGGCCAGAGCCAGGAGGAGGTGCATTACAGACTGAAAAGCGCTATACCAAATGAGTACTGTACTGAACATTCTGTGCACCAGCGGTGTTGTACCTTAAATGCCTTAGCTGTCAAAATTTCCTGAGTTGAATTTGTTTGTATCCCCTCCACAAAAGCAGATATTGACAGATATTTCTGTGTTCAATTTCACAGGGCAGAGAGGGAACGATGGATGGATGCCATGCACCCTGCGAAGCGGACTGAGGATGGGGAGACCATTTATGAATCTTGGGGTTAGTCTAATGATGCAACCAGGTTACTGTACTGTGACTTCTGTGAAGGGATTGTACAGTACATTGCATTTGAAAGTTAACGTTGCGAAAAGGAATGGGAAAAATGTGAAAGGAATTCACATTTCAGATTTTGACCACAACTTTCCGCCCTGCGAATTCACAGTGAATCGGATGCAAAAGGGGCAAACGACATGCGAACACAGTTTAAAAATCATGCAAAAGTGGTGCGAATTTTTGCGAACAGGGTGTGAAACATTTGTGAAAACATTGAGAAAAAACAGTGTGCAAAAACAGTCTGAAAGTTTTGCGAAAGTGGTGCGAAAGGTTCCGAAAATTATGCAGAAACTTGCCAAAACGAGAAGCATGGTGCAGCGAAATGCTCCACACTGGCCCCAAGCGCACGGCTATTACGCAGTGAAGAGTCCATTACGCAGGCTGCTCTGCGCTTGGGGCAGGCCGGGGCCATCTCACCACGTGGAGTGTGGTGTGGTAGTCTAGCAGCGATACACGCACTCGGCCGAGCCATCCGGTCCATGCAGCTCGAACTCGAGCACGTGCTCACCACGGCAAGCCGTGCTCGCGTGGCGCACTTGTTTTCTTGGATTACCATAAATAAACACTCATCAATGTCGGAGAATAAATTTAAGAAAAGTTGTCTGGATTTTTAGTAATTAAACAGGGGTCCCCGAGTCATGAAGTCACGGAGCACATGAAATGTACTACAAACTTAACTTGCTCTGCTGTGGCGCCATGGGTTATTTGCCCACTTTTTATTTATTCTCGTGGTGTAGTTTGGCACACAAAATAATCAACATTGAGATACAAATGTCGTATTTTGCTATCGATAAAGAAAATCAACTGCTTAAATTGTACGTATATCGTCATGAAGCAAATTTGCTTTTTGCCGATTGTGATCGGCATGACATATTGGGTCTTGTTTTCACTTGGGTTTTCTGATGACATGTCACTTCCTGCAGTCGTATGGTTATTGGAAAAAGTCAGTGATTGGACTGTTCATGAATGGGTACGCAGTTCGCAGTCAGGATGTTGTGGCGGGTGGGGATGCAGTTCGTGTTTTGGCAATGCGGCATGGCGTGCAAGAGGTCCCATGGCAGTTTTTGAAGAAATTTGGTGGTGTTTTAATCAGTGTCACGAAAACATCAAGATAACCAGATACAAGGCATTTATTCCGAAATCAAGGTACATACATCTGCCAATACGTGTAAACGTAATTCACATACACGACAACATGTGGATACATGTACAGGTATCTGTACATGTGCACACATGCGATGCACATGTTGGGCGTCCATCCAAGTCGGTCACACGCTAGCCCGTGTGGTTAGGTCCCCTTGAGGGTGCTATAATGGGAATCTACTGTAAATCAGCGGTTAGTGTTCAGTGCTGGTCTCCGACCTCCACCATAGCCAGCTTTGATTTCACCCGTCGCATTTTTGTATTTTTGCCTGAGAAACATACTGCCTTGAAATTTTAATTCTGTCTTCCTCAAGCAATCATCTGAATATTCCTGAGGATTAAAGTTCTATTGCCTCAGACTAATTTTCCTCCACTTATTCCTCCACTCCATATTCAGAGATGTGCATGTTTGAAATCGTAGAGAACAAAAACTTCCTTATGTCTACATGTACATGCACAAATACTATTTAACGCCTTGATAACGGGAATTTTTTTCTGAAAGCCGACTCCGAGAATTCCAGCCTCGCTTGGCCACGAAGGCCACCTGCCAAACCGCAAATTCTCGGTTTGTGGCCCTGCGTGCTCTGCATGCTTTGAATTATGCAGTGAAAAGTCTAATTGTTCGGTGGCATGTGGCTCTACTCACGCTTCTACATGCCCATTGCCTCTTTTCAAAGTGGGGACTATTGTGAAGCTGTTGATTATGATGCAAATTTGGCCTTTTCATTTCTTTGCAACAAATAAAGGCCAATCACCATATATACAAGAGCCAGGGTCTGCCTTCTTTCACCGTGTTCGCTCGAGCGTGGCCGAGAAAAATAGCTGAAAAGTGGGCCAAGGATCTCAATTTTTACGGCAGCTCTTACTGTCATCCGTGGCGAAGGGGTTAATGAAAGCTTGCAAAATTATTTCCCCACTTCCAGAGAAAAACTGCAAAAATCTTTTCCCACTTGTGGGAAAAAGTGTGAAAATCATTTCCCACTTGCGGGAAAAGGTGTGAAAATATTTTCCCACTTTTGGCACACTTTTCCACAATTTGTGAAATGAAAAAGAATTCTCAAAGAAGAAAAAAGTGTGAAAAGATTTTCGCATTTTGGTGATTTTGGCATTTTGCAGGATGTGCTTGTAGATGTATGGCATAATGTCAATGCCAATACCATTCACTAAGCTGTGGTGTGTGTGCATGGG
>NW_019091552.1:6644-31663 GCF_001949145.1 Acanthaster planci
ATCTAATAATTGTCTTCTCTTCTAGGTGTTCTATTTGCATTCAGTGGTTGCCTCTGTGGTCTGGCTGCCTTTGTGACACCGCTGATCTTCAATGCCATCTACTCCAGCACCTTGCATTTTATGCCGGGATTTGTTTACTTTGTTATGGCTGCGGTTGGCATTGCAGCCTGGCTTGTTATCTTGTGAGTAATTGGATATAATGTTGAAAGACGAAATAGTGTAACTGTGATGCTTACAACAGGCCTTGTGCATGATGGTCAGTACTTGTTGGTCACTGCAGGTCATTTTAACTTGAATCGACATTTACTTTTTCTTCGAAGCCTTTTTTAGGAACATGCCTGAATCTCCCCAAATCCTTCACTTTGATAGAAACCAATGAGACACATTCTTGTCAATAAATTTCTAAGGGGGGCTTCTAGTTCAAGCCGCATGTATACAGGCTGTATTACATTGGTTTTAACCCCTTGATGATGGGAGTTTCTTCCCGAAAGCCGACTCCAAGAATTCCAACCTCGCTTGGCCATGAAGGCCACCTGCCAAACCGCAGATTCTCGGTTTGTGGCCCTGCGTGCGCTGCACACTTTGAATTACACGGTGAAAAGGCTGATTTTCCGGTGGCATGCAGCTCTACTCAAGCTTCCACATTCCTGTTGCCTCTTTTCAAAGTGGGGACTATTGTGAAGCTGGTAATTATGATGCAAATTCGGTCTTTTCATTTCTGGGCTACGCACAAAGACCAATTACCATATATGCAAGAGCCAGGGTCTGCCTTCGTTCACCGTGTTCGCTCGAGCGTGGGACGAGAATAATAGCTGAAAAGTGGGCTTAGGATCTCAATTTTTACAACGCGAAGGGGTTAAGTATTATCGTCATTCTAATTAAAATGTTTGTGTGAATGCAGAATTCTTCATGTGAAGGAGCCCAGGGGAAATCAGCACTACCAACAACTTCACGGTGATGATCTTGATGGTATGTACTTAGATCCATTAACTCTTCCTGCTAAGTTGGTGTGGGCAGGTGCCTGAAAATCTGACCAGGATCCAGAGCATTGGGCATGCTGATACTCTGGCATCTGTGTTTGTATTCTGCACATGTACAGTCAACCCTCGTAATTACAATGTTAAAGGAACCAGACAGATTACTTTGTCATAGCCAGGATTTGGACATAAAAGGAGTTGAAAAACAAAGAAAACACGAGAATGAAAGAAATTTGGTTTCTCAAAAGTTGTTCTTGACAACAGGATTTCGTTGTAACAGTGTTCTTTATAACGAGAGTCGACTTTATATTTTGATTGTGTTTAATTTTTGTTGGATGGAACCAATGTAAAAGTGGTGACTTCTCCATTTCAAAATGCATCTGGGTTTATAATAGGACATCTCTGTCAGGGATGCTAGTTTTCAGGCGAAATTTTGATTTCAGGCATTTTTAGTTGAAATATTGGGCCAAGTTCAAGCCTTTACTGTATTTTGAGGTTTCTCTGGCCTTCATTTCAGGCTCTTGACAAGTGTCTGGCTGGCATCTCTCCTCTGTTACAGTTCAGAATCTGCAGTTGAGGTGTTACCAAACAAATATTGACTGCTTTAATTCGTGGCGCCATCAGACAAGCCTCCTGCATTGATCTGTGGAGCACACTATTCAAATTCTCTTTACTGGGCTACGCTTGGGAAAAATGGAATGCTCAGTGGATCATCTTGAGAAGTGAGATTCACCTTGCCACCCAAAGCAATCACTGTTTGTGTCCAGTCTGCAGTTTCTCATTTTGAGAAGGCCAAATTTTGTTGAAATCTTATTCTTGAAGAGAGATGCATTTCCCATTTTTTGTTCTGCCCCGGCAGGGCTTCCTAGTAGTTGTCCCGACGATGATGGAGATGGAGTTGGACGTGAAGAAGTGGGCTTAAGCATAACTAGTTGCACTGGAGTGAGATCATCAGAAGGCGACGATGAGGAACAGAAGGAATTGAGGAATGAAAAAGTGTCTTTTGATTAAATACGTGTTGTTATTCAAAAAAACTTCTAGATGGCAGGATGTATTTTGAATGTGTTCGTCCCTTTGCTCATGAAATTATGCTGAAGCTTATGTGACCAGTCGACCTATTGTATGTTCAACAGGTCCTTCACTTCCTGCTTTCCTTCAGTGCATGTGTAATCTTTTCTCTCACAATGTGATTGTAACTAAATATGACGCCCTCTAGTGGTAGCTTTTTTATGCAAATATATCTGCAGCGAGGCGCTATGCAGCATTCATGCAGTGACATGCTGTTTAAACTTGCTGGAGACGCATCATCCTGCTTTGTTGGCAAATTCCTTACATTTTTGAGCTAAATTTCTTAACTTGTTTGGCTTGTAACCTGTATACAGCTTGCGAAATGTCCTATTGTCTTCGATTGTTTTCCTATTCCGTGATTGCACACTTTTCGAGCAGAGCCACTCCCAGCTTCATGAAGAGCACTTCTCCTATGCACTTGCCAAAAATTGGTACATGTAGTAAGCAGCTATACCGTTGATCAGCACTAGTGCAGAATTTATTCCTGTGCTATCAAATTGAGAATACAATTGCTACCATACTGTTGGTAATTAAATTACCTTTAAACACCTGGGGTAGTTGTTTTGAGGATAAACTGTATATGTCAAATTCTCATATTGTGTCCTTCAAAGATTAGAATTGGATTGTCATAAAATCGAACTGTAAAAAACTTTAATTATTTTTAAATTGTTTCTGTTTCTTCTGGACACAGATTTACCCATCAGTTGACTGTTGTTTAATTTATACAAGACTCTGGTGAATTCTAAATTTGGTACTCTGTAATTTGCACAGACCAGCTGACTGGATGTAAATTTTTAAATTACCTAAATAAAACTTCCACATCCCAGTTTTGCTCTGGTTCACCTTCTTCTGTAGTGCCGTCTCCTTCAAAATATTTTTCTTTTAAATTAGACCTCTTGGTTACATTTATCTATACATGTATTTATAACATCTTAACCATATACTGCTGGGTTTAATTTGAAGTTGCATGTCGTATACCCTGGGATTTTCAAGATTTTCGGTTTTCAAAATTCTTCAAAAGTTCATAACTTCATTTACTGGACGTTTACACCCACACGAATGACTGTCTGGTGGCTAGTATTTCAGCCAGGCCTACCACCTTGTAAAAAGAACCCAGATTGTGCGGTGTGATTTTTTCCCCCCGAAACTGGCACAGTGCACTGCTGGCGTCATTTCAATAGGGGCCAGATTAGCATGCAGCGGTATTGTATCGCTCATCGCTGGTGCTTTTGACCCCGGTGGTAATCATTCAAAACAATGACGGATTTCTTCCCCTATTGACAACTGAAAAAATGTTGGCAATTCCCAGCAGCTCATTCTTTTGTTCCGAGTACGGTCGTTACGAGGCCCAGCTCTTTTGTCCGATTTCGAGTATCCCGGCTATGCGTTATAAACCCATGGAGTCCGGTTCTGGAACCCCCCGCAGCAAGTGGTTAAATGTATTCATATAAATCTTTTAACAATGTGTATTTGTGCACGACCGGCGTAAGTTTGTTCATCCTTCATATATACTTGCTAGTACTTTATTTGAAGGTTTATATTTTTTGTACTTGGTTTGGGGATATTCTCCCTTGAAGTTCAAGCAATGTTAATGATAAATTTATAAATATTGTTTTAAAGCACTATAGAGGGTCCTTTCAAGAGAGACACTGTCAATTAAAAACATGCTGTGTTATAACACATCCGAAGACAGTTCAGCATCTGTACACGGTAGTTATCGATTCATTGAGCAGCAATTGTAAAGTGGATTCATATTTGACATTACTGTGACCAAATGATGAAACACTGACACTTGAAGATACAGTCTGTTTTGTATTTTATCAGTATGTGGAAGTATGTAGTGTTAATTGCAGTACCAGGCCTTGTTCCAACCTTTTTTGTGAAAGATCACATCAGATGAAAGTTCTATCAATTTGCATAAGACTGGCATACAAGGTCCGTATCTTACAAAATGTGCCTGGGAAAAGTACCTATAGCTGTACATAGAGTACATTGTTCAGTGTCACATCTCTTTATTCACAAGTCGATGATTTAAGTCGTGGTTTAATTTTATATCAACATATTTCCATGATAAAATAGTCCTTAAAACGTTTCCATTGCTAGCTATACCCAAACCTTGGAAAATGGTCCCTAAAATTAGCTAAAATTGTTGACCATTAACAAATGCACAGCATTTTATATATAGTAATACATTTACTTAGATTGCATCCATTGAAAGGCTACTCTGGTATAAAATAAGTAGTGAAATTGTGAACCTATTCAACACAAACTTATTTGCCAAATTGGAACAATGGAATATTTTCTATTTTCTCCTTTTTGTTCTCCTTTTTGTGACCGTATTCCACTTCTGGTCAGTAGACAATGTACAATAGAATTACACATGAATGTACTGAATAGAAAGGCCATCTAATTTGCATAGACCAAAAAGGTGTTATGACCCCAGCCCCCCCCGAAAAGAAAATACTTAAGCTGTGTACATGTATTTTCTTAAAGTATCAAGCTTTGAAATACATGTATCTGCAGCAGATGTGACCACAAATCCTTAATTTTATACAAGTAAAACCATACTAAGAATACACCAAGTGTAAAACATGACATCATTAATATCACTATGTAAAGTAAAAATCAGATTCAGAATAATTACATAACATTTAATAAACTATTTGAGTCAATTTCATTGGCATTGTCAAATGCACGTTTTAGTTTTGATTGTTAGGTTCTTAACCTTGACGTATCTCGTAGTTTATCAGACTTTTCATCCATTACAGGCTCTTTGTCACTTTTCCAGTTGCAAGTAGCAGAATTAGCATAAGGGTATGGTCTTATCACACACTGGATGACATGGACATGATTAGCCCTATAATTTGTAAGGAAAAACTTATCCCTTAGTGGAAGAATCCTGATCAATGTGACTGAATTTAACATGATGGCAATTCATTTGGAAAGCTGGCTGTATGGAAGTTACATTAAAAATCTGTGTCCAATGATAGGGGCTTTTTCCCTACAACCTGTATTAAAAATGCCAACTTCCCATCTGCATTTTTTTTCATTTCATTTCTTGTTTTCTTCATGTAACTGTGACTAAAATCTGAGAATATTAATGCAAACTCTTGAACATAGATGCTTCTAAAAATAGAAAAAAAATTACTTGCATGCATGAGCCATATGCTGCTATTGAGTACACCAGTCCACGAGGTTGGAAGAAATCAAAATATTGAAGTGGTATACAATAATGTGAATTCTTTGGTTAGGTTTAACAATCCAAAAACAGGCAGTTCCATGAATGCATTCTGTGCCATTTTTATATCAGAGGTAAGTTAGCCAAATGTTGCATTTTGCCAAAGTATGGACAAAAGAAGACAAAAATTATCAGAAAGTGATACATGTCCGGGGATTCTTGTTTCCTGTCATTACTATCGAGAATAAATGCTCTGTAATACCCCAAACCGTGCTTGTTACCTTGTTCTTGAGGTGGTATATAACTTAGAGCAACTTCAATAATTTTCATATTTTACAAGCCCACTAGCTATATTCTATTATACAGTGGCGGGGTTAGCTAGTCTCTTTACCAGTAGCTTCTTTGGCCTTGGTCTTCTCCAGGTAAGCTGGGTAGCCATTGCATGCCACACTCATGGTCTTTATGAAACCAGGAATTCCCGTCTGGAAAAATGCAAATTCGAAAAAAATGGATGACTGAAAAACAGTTGAAAGTAATAGAGTTACATGAACAACTCGAATACATGTGTACATCTTGCCAGTAGATTACCTTCTCAATTTCTTGGGGGGAAAAACCCCAAAGCACTCCTATTAATACTCGCTTTTGCCACATTCTCCAAATCATGTCGCTATTTGCACTGAAAGTGATATGTCCCATGCCTTGCTGCATAAACACTACTGCAATGGGGCATCCACACCCTTCCATGCAATACCTGGCTTGTCCCCATATACATGCATACAACACCCTCCAATTTCTATCCATATGGAGTCTTTTGATGATCAGAAACTCTATGCTTCCGGGGTTTGGGACATCTATCTCATTGGAAAAAAAAATGCTTTTGAAAAGGAACAAGGTCACGTTTGCACTGGGGAGAATACTGAAAACTTTGGCTCTAGATTTGGCATGACTGAAGAAAAGGGAGTGTGATACAGTGGATTATGAAATGTCTGACTCAGTTCCTCCAAGAATTCCTTTCACAAGGCTCTTTTGTTTCCAATACACACTGGGCAAAAGCTTGTTCTCCACATGACATTAACCCTAAGCCCCTAAGGCCCTTTTGGCTAGGATACACCCTCAATCCCTCCAAATCCTCTGCCAATTCCTCTCAAGATGTTGAAGCAGTGTGAATGGTATCCTGTAGCAGTATAGTGGGATTCACAGACACGTAATGGGGCAATGAATTTATGCATGGCTGAACATAAACAGCACGAGGTCTAACCCACAACCTTGAGACAATGCATCCTTTTGCAATTAGCAATGCAATTTTGCCATGCAGCCTCAATCCTCCAAAATCCCTCAAAACCGCTTGGAGGATTTTGAAGGATTGAGGGCGGTTAGGGTTAATCCTTTGCTGTAGCACTGATCTTTCTCAGGTCCCAGCTTAGCACTGAGAGAAGACGAGTGATCTGTGAGACAAGCTATCATGTGGACTAGGACCACCAAACCCTGACAGGGACACAATCCACTAAATAACCCTGGCTGGAAATCAAGCCAACGTGAAAGATGAGGAAATATCCCCCACACAACTTAGCAGCCAATCGACACTGTCAATGCACTGAATGATATCATACAGAGATGCCTACCTTGGCAGCCCAGTTGATTAACCACGTTGGAATCATTCCTTTTGGGTCATCATAGTAATGCATGAATGCTGAGGAGATGAAAAAGGAGATAATGCAAGCTGAACCATTCATGAATATGCATAGCGAACCATTCATGAATATGCATAGCAATAGTTCAGCCGTTTCACAACCTACATTACTATTCCCATTCAGTGTCACTTGTACTGAAGTACAAAGCCCACAAATGTCACTTTTTAATGTCTTACACAGACATGTAGGGTTTACTTCGTACAGTCTCTCTGAAAACTAAAGAAGATTATTAATTTTCTGTGTATATTTGAAGATATAAATTGGCTCAAATTTGGATGGAATGCATTCCTACAACTTGGGAATAAATTCTATAGATCTGCATCTAACACATTTGTTGACTGCTTTGATGTGGGATATGACGGTTTGAAAACCTGCAGGATGCATAGCGCTTGAGGCAAAGCCAAGGGTGCTATGCCTGCCTGAAGGTGTTCAAGACATCATATCCTACAACAATCATTTATCATTCTGTCAATTCTTTGTATTTATGATGTTTTCCGGCCACTTGTTTTTCTAAGGGAAATTAAGGGCAGCAATGGTATCTTTAATCATCAGTAATAGGCGGTCGCGGTATTGTCCTGTGCACTGCGGGTGGTATCTGCTTACGTGTGAGATATCATACAACACTCGCTGATGTGATGTCTAATGGTGAGTGTGACATGTGGTCATGTCACTCTGTCATGTGATTATTCTGGACCAATGAAGAATCAGAATTAAGACAGAGGTATGACGATGGCAGTTGTAGCTAACATATTGTACCTTTTGAGCAAACAAACTATGCAGAACTTGGCATACACGAAAGTACAGCTATCGTACTACTTTGTACCTTTCGTGCCACTGTCCCCATTGGCTGCAATGACCATGCTCTGCAGAAAGTCATCCACCCGGATAACTCCAGACTTAGGGGGCTTCGATTCAAATGGTGCACTACGGCCCAAAGTCACCCATATATGCTGGCCGTCAATGTCAAACTCCCTAGTTTCTCGAATGAACACGTACTGAGTGAGGTAGGTAAGGAATTCAACATTTATACAATATAATTCAGTATTTATAAAATAAACCCTCACAGATGTTCAAACAATTTTTTCGTCTCCAATTTCATGAAGAAACAAAAAGGATACATCTCTAGATGACATGGGGAATGGGAAGTTCACTCTCCAGTAGATGCCTTGTTTGTCGCCCTCTGTGAACCACTCTAACTCTACACCAGATAAATGGGACAGATATGAATTGTACAACACCAAATAAATCCTTGTCATCTGATTGGTGGGTCGCAGACCTAATGACCTAATGGCACTGAATTATTCATCCCAAAACAGGGTAGAGCTGCCCACCAAAATTTCTAAATAGAAGTTGTATTCCACAGTCACAGGAACATTCCGAACTGATCATACCTTTAAGACTGTGATATGGGGATTTATTCAGGCAGAGTCATATGTGCAACAGAAGTAATTATTTTATTTGATGATGGATAAAGTATTCCATGCGACAAGGCATTCTACTTGGTACTGCCTCTTGAAATGAAGTCACCTCACTCCACCTGTCACCTCATGGCATTATTCTTAAAGGTATGGTACTCATAAATATTCATTGTGAATTTACATATTGTGAACATGCTGGTACAGTAAGTCAAAGTCAGGAATATAATCCTGATCCTGCAAATGGTTTGGGGGGGGGGCCTTGCTGGATCCATGGGGGGAGGACCCAATCTAAAGTTACTGTACAATGGGCTGTATTAACATTACATTGATCTCCTGTAAATGGAAAATCTTCAAGATTTAATTAAGGATACGATTGTTCCTTGCCAAAATGCTGTTGCAACTTGGAAAACAGTAGGGAATCGCAGTCTTCAGGCACTTACTGTAATTTGAAAGAACTAAGGTGTACATGTGCAATGACTTTCTGTACTTGCTTTATGACATTCACTTTTTCACTTTGTTTCTGTAAAGTTCTAGATAGTGTAGAACTGATAAAGTATCTAAATCATCTTGTTTGCTTTAACCATTTTTTAAAAATTAAAATGAAAAAACCAAGCATTTTAGTAATTTTTTGATAGCTTTGGTTTGGTCCAGTCATGGTCAAACCTTTAATTCTGCTAACATTTGAACCTGATATTATGATTGTCTAAGACAAAGAAAAATGTTCAAACATTCCCATGCTAATAACTTAAGAACTGCAAATTCCTTAATAAATGTCATCAGACTTACTGTTCACGTATCCATCCCATTGTTTACGATACTCCAAATCAGTATAAACTTGAGAGCAAACTTCTGGTCCAACTCCATCCAAAGTTCCAAATACTTTGTATTCGTACAGGCCAGAATTCTGAGACCAGAATAAAAATAGGAATAGTAATAGTTATAATATCTACAAATAAATGACACTAAAAATAAAACAATACGAATTGACACAGAAGAAAGAATAAATTTCTGGTAACATATTTGCACAAAAATTTTGCAAGGGGTATGTTTAAACATGAACCAGTGTTGTAACGAGTCACTAAATTTGGTGACTCGAGTTGAGTCATTAGGTTAAGAAGTCAAGTCAAGGCACTTTGTATAGTCAAGTCGAGTCGTGTACCCAGCTGGAGTCAATTTGAGTCACAAATTTTTGAGTAAAATACAATAAAAAGACAACTATATGTAAGTCATTTTTTGGTATATTTATTTTCATTTAGACACATTGAAAATAACTTAGGGTGACAGTCAACTAAAGTTTTGCTTTTAACTTTTTGAGATTCCACTCTTATAAGCTTGTACTCGAGTCGAGTCAACATGAGAGATTTGAGTCGAGTCAAGTCATACGTCCATGACCGTATAGTCGCCAGGTCTCTAATTTCACCACCTGTTGTCAACTAGTAGCCCAAGTTACCCCCAGAACTGTGGGGTCCTTGGAAGCGGGGCAGATATCAGACCCCACAGTTCTTGGGGTAGGGGGCCTAGGCAAAGGTCTTACTGGCGAAGTACATGTAAGGGACCTGGTGACTTCACTGTTATGGATGTTAGAAATTTCCTAGGTAGGCCTACCACTCAGTGTTAGAGTGTCAAAGTTTTAAAGAGCATGCTGGAATACCAGATTCCATGAAGACTATTACGTTAATTATCGCTCTAGACAGGAATTTTTTGACGAAGGTATGGTGCAATGAATGATGAAACAAGGGAAAATCCAAAGTTTGACATGGGAAGATTCTCCATTGTCCAGCTACGAGGCGAGATGACTACTCTAGTACTACTAGGCTCTATCTGCTTTCAACAAGAATGGCAATAAAACATTCTCCCATGGGAAGCTACATGTACATGGTATATTCCAAAACTGTCGTGTAGGCTACTACAAACATTTTCCGCCCAAGCACGCTGAGGAATGGAGGATGAGACTGGAAGTGATGGGTATGCCTTGGGAGTTGGGTCGTGAACTTAAAACTAGTCTTTAATTTAAACATGTTCAGTTTAGAAGGTGTCAGTCATGTCAATCAAAGTCAACTAACCTCGCGATATTTTCTGTAGATCTGCACACCTGCAGACTCAACGAAAAATTCATACTCGCTTATTTCAGGATTCTCTAACTCACGGCAGGCCTCTTCGAATTCGTCGTCTCTGAAATTCATTGTTAGAACTTAGGCGTTTCCTCGCCTCGTCAAGTCAACACACCACCTCCGTACCGTACCGGCACTTTGACAGAAACTGGGGTCCGGTCGTGCAACGTACGGTCCCACTTTCGGAATGTCAACTATTGGTGGCGCTGTTGTATTTCCCCACTGCATATCCTGCATTTATATCCTGCCATGCCTGAGCCGGCGCGCAGCCCGAGCAGTGACAATTCGACAAGTGTGGAACTTTGCGATCTTCGGAATCCGGGAAACGTCTCGATTACTAATTGTATGTATGGCATATTCCCAGGGATCAGACTGCTTAAGCGTGTTTGCTATTATTTTGTATTTTTTAAAGATGCAGTGCTAAGGAGTTCTTGCTTGTCAACAATAAGTTACACTTACAATCACTCGAGGACTGCCCGTTCACTCGCTCATCATGCTCAGAGTCATGATCAATAATGAGGCTGAGCCATTGTTTCTCCAAAATCCACTTTCACTTCAGTGTTATACTGCACTAACCAGCGAGACCTACCTGCCTACTGTACTTGTTTGGGTTACATTGCTTATTTCAACGAAGTAGGCCTACTAAGGCCATGATAACAGAAGTTATGATGTACATGTAGATTGTGTCCACCGCCTGTGTGTCCCGACGCTACCGTCCCCCAAACGTCATAGTTGTAGGCCTAGGCCTATTTACAAAAGTTTCATTTTTTGTAAGAAAGAGACACAAAATTACAAAAAACTGAGTTCCGAATCTTCCAGCAGCTGTATAAAACACCATATTTATGCATTGCATTAGCTCAGTTTTGATGGCTTTTGTGTGCCCAGATGTCTGTTTGAGCCATGGACGACCCACGCGTACGTGCATATGATCGGCTTGGAACTTGGAAGCTTATTTGTTTATTATGTACTTTTTTACCCTGGGTCTTTTTTTGTGTCAATGATCCCTATTTGACCTGATCCATGAACTGATGAAGGGCTGACATGTGGCTTGTCCCTCAGCAAGGCTTTTTGTTGTAATTAGGCAGTATTATACTTGAAAACTGTCTGCACTTGGAGGTTGAAGTAAAATAATGAATAATGTAAAAAACGCTTCATGTGTTTTTAAATTGTTTGGATGCAAATCTACAGTTTCTTTTCTCATGGCCTTAGGGAAAGAGTTCCATACATGTACATGGAGGCTACTAGTTTTACCTATAAATGTCCCTAATTAAATTCTGAGTCAAAATATTGAGGGATTCACTTAGAAAACACACTCAGACCAGTCTCATACTAGGGATTGTGCACAGGGTGTCATCATGTTGCATCTGTTTATGGAATTCTTTTCCTCTTGATGCCACAAGTAACGTTAAGAGTTCAGTATGTAGAATTCAATGTGCTAACATGGTTAAACAAAATCAGGACAAGTTCACTATGTTTTTTACGGTTTAGTTAATCAAAACTGTCAAAAATATCTGCAATTTGCAGGGTCAAAATTAGCAGATGAGGTTCTGGATGTTGATATTTTATCATCTTTTGCCTTGCCAAGTGAAATTTAATTTATCAATGCAATAGTCTCAGTAGCATGATTAGAGAAAGATTAGATTAGAGAAGTTAAAAATTGTTTTAAAAGTTTAGAGCTCCTTACATGCTTTTTGTTGCGTAGCTCTAGTGGACTTTTTAATTTTATGTATACGTTTCATAAACCAATTTTGGCAACAGAGAGGGAGAGTACATGTTATGTATATCAGGGTGTTAATCTGAGTGAGGTCTGTGACTAAGGAGAGTTTTAAACCTCTCAACTGAGTCTGCTTGAACAAGGTTCTTATCAAGGTGATTCAATTTATTGAAGAATGAGTTTTTAAGTTGGTCTGTGTTGCACCAGGACACTTTGAAACACTTGGAGTTGGTGGTGATGGAGCTTACTATGGTGTATGATCAATGAGAGTGAACTGCCAGGCTTTCTTGGTTGGATTGTTCCACCTTGTTTTTTGGGGTGTTAGGTAAAGATCAGCTACCATCTTGTACAGGAGTATTAGACATACACGTAGTTGTTTTCATCTCTCCTGAAGATAAGGAGTTAGCAATTTCAGGGTTTGCAGCATTTTGGTGATAGATCCTGTATGCTGTAATTTGTAGTCACCTGTGATGAAGCCGGCATTTTGAATGCATTCAAGACGGTCAATGTTTGCTGCAGTGCAGGGGTCCCAGACTACTACCCCACATTCAACGGCTGACCACATTAAGGCCGCATAGCCAGACTGTTTGCAGCTTTGCGTGTCGTGTTTGAAATTCCTCCATAGAAATCCTAATGTGGCACCGGCTCTTTTTTGATGATCTGTTGAAATTTGTATGCCCAGGTTACGGATGTTAGACACTTGCTGTAGAAAAGCGTTATTGAGACTATACAGCTATGCTGATTTATTGTAGATGCTCAATATACCGCATTTATTGGCATTGAAGCATTAATTGCATTGAAGCACATTCCCATGGATGAGCCCAGGCTGCCAGGTTTTCTGAGTCTTGCTGCAGGTTGATGTGGTCCTTAGTTGAGTTGATTCAGTGATACAGGAGACAGTCTTCTGCCTTATATTTATAAACCTGTCTGTTTTCTTGTATTGTTGTTCAAAGTGTCTGAAGTTTCTGACTCTTGGACATGTTAGATGTGTCAACCTAAATCTACACAGTAATGGGCATTGGACCATGAACTGGAAACGATATACTTTTTGCTTTTTTGTTGGCGTGGTAACCAAACATGCTGTGACAAATCTTCATCTGGTTCCCTATTTAATATTGTCATTGTGAGTTAGCATTCACAAGATGTGATTCAGGCCTGGTACGATTTGGGATTTTTTGCTTTCAAAAGAGATCTTCCAGAGCTATGGATCACAAAAACAATGATATCCTGCTTTTCAACTTGGATTCAATTTAAAACATCAAAGGATGATATTGCAACTTTTTGGGTAGGGAAAAAAGTTTGCAATCCCCCTCGTCTGACTGGGGGATTAAATCCTGTTCACTGGCCTTCATGGCAGGTTACCTGACTGATTCTGCCATGCACTAACCCACTCTGAAGGGGGCAAATTGAACCATTATGATCATGGAATCAGTTCAGTGGCTGCTGTTTCACTGGATGATAGCAAAGTATATGGTTTGTTAAAACAAAGCTATACTTACACATTGTGAGAAAAATTTTCTCCAATATTGTAAAAGGGCAAAGATCATGGGATACTCAGCATTGCACTTCCTAGTCCTGGTCTTTTGTCTTAGATTAGTCTGGAGATGTGAACTTTCTTCATTTTGTCTAGACTTGCCTCAGAAATCAAAGCTTGAATGCTCATGTGGAATTTTACAATTGCTGAAGGTACAGAACACACTGACAGCTTGGGATACCCAAGCTGGTCGCAAAGTCAAGGGCTCTAAAAAGGTTTGGCATGCTTTCTTTCAATCTGAGTTGTTTGTCCGTTCAAAACAAAAAAGAAGAATTTAGCCAACTTGAATGCTTTCTTTTCTGCAGATTTTTGCGAACACCTACGTCAGTGATTTGACTTAAAGCCGTGGTTGCAGTATCGCACACGTTTGAGCTTTGATGCCTCCAGTGATGGATAAAACAGCAGAAGACAAACCCCTAGTCACTGATAGCTGCACAGGGTCTACTTCAGACACCAATGACATCATCACCAGATACGAGTCAATGTTTGCCTCCAGGTACACTGCGGAGGATCCTGCCTATCAACCTTACATGGACAAAGGAATGGACCCGCCCCCAATCGTTGAAAATTACTTCCTCAGACAGAGATCCAACTGGAATGACAAGTATGTTTACCCATTTTGCCAAACATCCGCTGTCCTCCTTACAAATACATGCAAAAGAAAAGTCTTAGTCGTCTTCCTCAATACAAGCTGACAGCTAAGTTGTGCTAAGACAGTGCCCCTACCAAGACTGCAGAATTCCTGAACTTTACTCATTGTCTGTACTGAACTGTACTCAGGTTTTTGGAAGCAGTTAGTCATTTGATTAAAATCTTGTTTTCTATAAAACTTTAAGGTAAATCAATCTATTTAATAGATGTACTTTGCGTTGGGGAGATGTTAAGTTGTTTAATAACGTGTTTTGCCCTTACACCAATGTATATGTATCAAACATCGGATACTCGGTATTCAGTTTGAGTCCCACCCAAGTAAGCTCGTGAATTTTTTTGCAAGCTCTTGGACAAACACTGAGTATCCAGTGTTACATATATATGCCAGTGTGAGGGTAAAACCTGTTACTGAAAAATCAAGACTTCATTTAATTTGCACTATCAAGATTTTGCCTTTCAAACCTTATGGCTTTTTCCTCCATAGCCGCAGGGATTCAAGAACATATGAGGACAGAGGCCACAAGCGCAGATATGAGGGTGCAGGTTTCTATGACAACAGCAAGCGACAAAGGTCACAATACGACAACCAAGACTATCATCACCAAGGGAGGGGGTGGGGTCACCCACAAAGGGGTCACCATGGTGGAAACCAGTCAGGTGGTCAGTACCACCGCCACCCTGACTGGAGAGCCAGGGATGGGCACGGATATCCACCCAACCAGAGGGGGAGACGTTACGATGACAGAGAGCGAGGGCACTCATGGGGATCTTACGAGGCCAGACACGCCATTCCACATGCCCCTCCAGAAGACGAATGGACATAATGTACTTCATTAATGACCTCAATACTATACAGCAAGTTTCCTCAGCTCACATTGACTTGGAATGCAGATCACTGCCACTTACACTGGCTCATCTGTGTTCTGATAGGCTCAAGAAAAAAATTGCACTTAAGAACAAATTCCATTGTCTTACTCCATCAGATTGGAATACTTATATACCAGAAAAGACAAGTGAACAAGTGGTTGACACATCTTCCAGGCTCATCAGGGAGAACATTTCATTGATAACAGATGGGATTACCTTGGTATTAAAAAAACAAAGTAAGGGGCCAGCCATAATTCTCATCATTTTCATAAGTGTACAAGAAGTAGACTTTTCACTAACCCCCCTTCATGTACATCAGCGGGTAAGAAATGATTATAGGTGGAGAGCTCCATTAGCCTAATCCCTTATTGCCGAGGCACAGTGATATACATTTAAGTATTGTAGTTAACAAAAATGTTAATTTCAAATAAAACATTGTTTAAAACAACAGCTGAAAAGTCAAGGCTTAAAAAACAGTGAATACTAGTGGAGGATAAAACAGAACGTGCGTATGTGGCATAAAGGAAGCGGCGTAGAGCTAGCTAGAAACACCCATGAAACTTGAAAGTGACCGCCGATTTGCATGTTGACGAATCATACTTTTTCATATTCAGAAAAGTGTACATGGGGTCTTTAACTAACTCCCTCCCCCTGTATGGTTCGTATGATTGTGAAAATGATGAAAAATATGGGCGGCCCCTAAATGAATAAATAAATAAGTGTATAAAAGGTCATATTGTGCTTCTCCAAAACTCCCCTTTTTGTTGACCTACAGTATAGTTGGGGGAAAGTTCTAGTTTGTTAACTATATGCCAGTGAAATGGCACAAGTTTTGTAGTTCATCAGAGATGCCCATTCATGGTGACATACAATTAAGATTCCCATGTGGAGTGTTTTAAAACAGCAGAACACTCCACTGTTCCATTTGGGATTGCATAGTGCTTACATGGGAACAGCTTCGGAATGATTGCCTAAATAAGCCTTTTGCGAGTTAAGTTTGAATAAAATCTGGTACACTGAGTTATCTGATCGCACATAAACACAATTTGAATTCTCTAGGCTAAAGACACCGTTATTATACCTCGTGATTCAGGGCAAGCTTTTGCATAGCAACTACCACCTGTGGAATTGACTGGTTCCTTTGTGCCTTTCTTACCCATTGAAAACGGTGTATTGATGGAAGGCATCTGTAACTAAGCAAAAGTTTGCAAAAGGCTTATTAGGTACAGCTTGTTTTTCGTAATCATGCCTGGTAGATTGCCTATTCTAATTGGGCATTGCTGACTGTTTTCTAAATGGAACACCAAATGGTCCTATCTGGGAATGATTGCCCAGTTAGGAGTAGCCCACTTCACTACAAATCATAACTGAAGCACTGTTTATTCCAAGTCCCCCCTGGACCAAACATGGTGCTGTTTTGTTGTTTAGTTAAGCAGGAAGTTTTTGAGTTGGGTATGTTTTTTTGTTTTAAATTATTGTCTGTTTGTGTTGGGACACTAGAGGGTGCTGTTGTGGCTTTAACCTCAATTTATACCATGGACGTTAAATAAATGATTTTCAGTAGTGTGATTTTTGACAGTCAACCTTTGACTGTCACGTAAAAATGTCTATAAAACAGTCTGGACTCGCAGTGCTCTTGTACCGACTGAAACCACCAGCGGCCATCTTACCATGCCAAATACAATGGTGATCATGACTCCTGTGCCATTGCAACTATTGTTGCCACTGTCATTTGGTTAACAATAGTAACCAAGCCTTCGCACAACCTTTTTGGCATGGTAAGATGGCAGGCGGTGGAATCAGTGACTTGTGTGGGCTAATTAAATTAAGGGCATTGCGATTCAAGATTTTTGTATATGATGTCTGTGATTCATACTCTGGCTTGCAGCTACTTTACGTATCATTTCAAAATTCCTATTGGTTGACTATAGGACAGGGCCCTCCGACTGATATATAGATAATAACAAGTGACTTGTGTTGAGTGAATAATGGGGGGGGTGTTGCTCCACTGAAACCACATAGCCATGGGAGTAATGCAATGTAGAGGCATTTATCGGTTAGTATTGGCCACTTGAGAACACTTCACCTGATAGCCAACCCATAATAAATGTAGCGGTCAGACCGTTCCGTCCAAAACCTACGTGATAAGAATTTTGAAATGGTGCCTTATCTGCAATTGGTCTAGTCTAAGATGATCTTGTTCCTGAATTGGTCCAGTGGACCTGTACTATAAGCACTAGCTCTGCATACAGCGATGTGGTGTATCTTTTTTACATCTAGGTTTGTATGTTTCAACACTAAATGCCTGAAATGTAAACCTTGGATTTTTACTACTCAGACATATCATATGTCTGCAATTGTGGGATGTATTTCAGATTTGATATGTCAGAAATGCAAAGAGATTTAACATTCCAAGCATTTAATAGTTGAAATTGAAATCTAGTGTCTGAATAAAACTGTTGTTGACTTTTCAGACATTTCGTCCTTCACTAAAAGCATTTCACTAACATTGCTTGGTGATTGATTAATAAAGGTCATCTTGTAATGCAGTCATCTACGCTGGTTTTGACCGTTATGTCCATTAAATAGTGATACAGTAGCAGCTTATGTGATTGAATCCATGAGAGTTTGCCCCTCATGTGGCTTGGCTTTGTTGTGTTTGTTGCTAAAGGAGTCTCAGATCAGCTTTAACTGTGTGGCTTATTATGTGGAAAAAATATTGTGAAGAGTGAATTTCAAAAAAGTTGATGAATGCTCTCCACAGACTTAATTGTGTTTGGAAGCAACCTATTAAAAAAGTTAGATCTTGGTTGGAAATAAAAAGTAATACCAATAAACTTGAATTAGAATCTATTAATATATCCTGTTTTATTGGTACATGTAACAGGTGTGATCTCTTCAGTTTACTGTCATTTCCCATTTAATGCAAATGGTAGTCAGGCTCCATCAACAGACTTTTGATCCCCCTTGGATCTCAAATAAAATTTTGATGTTCTAATCACTGAAAAAGAAGTACGTCACTACGTGTGTGGTATTTGGCTACTCAGAGTTGTCCAGAGCCTGTCATCGCTGGTTGGCCTTTCGGTAATGATTGAGGTCGCACTTCATTGTATATGTGTGCATGAACATTAACGAGGCCGGTGTAAATTAACCGATACACCGTTTGATCATCACGCGCTATATGCATGCGAAACATGTACATGTACTTCAAGTCTTCACGGAGGCCTACATGTGCACTGCAGTTGGTCGTGCCGTCATGAAAGTTTTACGTGGACATCCGGAGTTCATCATTTTTCTTGATATGCAGTAGATACATGGATATGATTTTCTTTTACCAGCTGTCTTTTACAGGGAGTAACGAACTCAAAAGTGTTCCATCATCTTGATCGTCATCACCACCATCACCATCTTGCACTGAAGCGCAAAGAAAAGGTAGGCAGATAGGCCAATGGTACTTGATCATGTTGATACATACATGTACATGTACGACATGGGTGGACACCCCGGTATTTTGTCATTTTGATCTTACAAAACTGAGGTAACACTCTCTTTATGACCCTATTTTTCGGAAATTTTAAATTGTAAATTATAAGAAAATGTGACGGCCTAGGGCCTAATTCAGCACAGAATGCAGGGCCACACGAGAACCACATTTTTGTAGACTAGATGATACATAGCTGCGCGGTAGGGTCAGACAGTGGATTCCAATTCTGGAATGTGAGATCATCCAGTGACCATAGAATGCAGAGCCGGCATGCGCGAATATGGGGCGGTGTGGACACCCAGGAGCTTTGCAAAATGGTAGGTAGCAACTGATGAAAACAAGTGCAATGCGCATGTACGCGCTGATCAAAGAATGATTGTGTAATCTTATTCTCTGACTGGCTGGTCCACACGTACGTCGTGTATTTGTTTCCATCAAATACTACCCACCATTTTGGGAGAGTCCTGGATGTCCATGCCACCCCATACCTCCTAGAGTCCTACAATCAGAAATGATGCTGAAAGAGTTGCTTTTGAGAATGAAGCAATGTAGAATGAATGGCAAAAATGCTAAGTCCAAACTGAGTTCCTGGTTGGCAGCTATGTGGCTACAAAGTCGAGAGAAGGAGAATTTGGCCTGAGAGGGTACTATACAGTGTATTTCTGGATGCCTGGATGTGAAGATACCTGGATATGAAGATGCCTGGATGTGAGCAGGTATCTGGGTGCGCGGTTGCCTGGAGCAACACCCTCCCACTTTTGATAATTTGCAATATGGTCCGTCCACTTTTCATCGCTCTCTGTGTAGGACTAATTACACGTATATGTAGGTATTATATATTATGCCTCCCCCACATAAATTGATATGTTATCAAATATTTTACAGAAGGCCTTTTCATGAGTAGAGTTTACAATGAAGTAACTGAATGAAAAAACATTACAAATTTTAAAATTTTTGCACATTATTTTTCCTATCGAAGGGTTCTGGAAGTGTGCCATCAGGGGTGAACTTTCAAGCTCTTTTCTGTAGTTGCACTGTCATGGGTTAAAACACTCACAGTTTCCCCTCATAATTTCCCTCAAAACCCTGCCCTTTTTAGACAATATTAACCTTATGGTTATTGAGCATGATGTCACAGTCATCTACTAAGGTGAATCCAAAAGTTAAAATGTAGCTCTCCCTTCTGTTATAGAGAATGGGTCTCCAAATTTACAATCCCCAGAACTGGGGTTCGGCAGGATCCCTTGTGAGAGCAGGGCAGATGTTGGACCTCACAGTTTTAGGGGTAGGCCTATATTTGTGCAAGTAAAAAACATACTGTAGTCTACATGAAGTTGTTTGTGGGTTAGAGGCCACTCAAAATGTTCAATGTTTTTAATTTTGATTTTTTTTCTAATGGTGACTGGATGGGTCAAGGTAAGTTTTTGAAAATCGAAATTCACTTGTCATTAACAAATGGAAAGAATTTAGGTTTTTGACTAACATGAACTACGTGTACGCACACCGCGCCAGCGTTCCATAGCTGCAGTCTTTTTCATTTCATTCCCAGTTACAGATAGAAAGACTTGTGTTCATGTATCATATAGAGTGTGTAACTCCATGGGTGAAGGTGGTTTTTCATTGGACTTGTTGGCTGCATCGAAATCTGTCCAGAGCTAGGTTTCGAATACATGGAAAAGCGCAATTGACCCTGCTGTAGCTATGGAAGCTCTTATTTTGAGCGTTATCTGTTAAACCAATGCACAGGCTGGGTGGGTGCACCCGCACCGTATATATATATGGCATAATCTGATGGCAAACACACATGTAGGTGTCATTTAAAATTGTATGATTTTTTTCATAAGTACACAATGTATTTGTATAAAGGTGCAGGGAATCAAATATAAAAATGGCTGTCATTAGTGGTACTGTGCAAACCCTGCTGTCTTTCATGCAAACATGAAGCAACTTGTATCGTATCACGCAAGTTGTGTGGTGGAGTCATGTACAAAAACATGAGGAGTGGGAAAAGCAGTGCACGGTAAACTGGTTCCTACTGCTAGAAATAGCGAGAACGACATGGAATGGCCAAATGACCCCTGTGACAAAATGAGATATTCCTAACTTCGACAACCCGAAAAAAGAAACGATCAAAAACTCCAGAAGTATTTTCACCAATTAGTTGACAAAATTAGACAGCTCTTCATGTACATGTATATGCATTTTTGAATTTCATGTACATGTGTTTTATCAAGGTCTCATTAGTGTACGAATTTTCAGGGTTACTGAAGCCCAATTTTCTGTTGGACCGCCACGGGGCTCCCAGAGCATTGTGTTGAACTTTTGGCCAGTGCCTGTTGATCCTGCCACCATTATGAATCAGTTGACCAAATTCTCTTTTTAATTATCAGGGAAGATCATTTTGAAAAAGAGACATAAAGATTTCATACAAGGCTGGTGGCATAATCAAGCAATTGTTCACTCCTGTTGAGCGCTCCAGACATTAATTTTTTTCCTTTTGGCAATGCAGCTTTCTTCTCTTTTCTCAAAGTTCAGAGCACGAAATGGAGGCGTGGGTCATCGTTTCAGTTGCAGTACTTGTCTACGTCATCGCTGTGAAGTTTCTTGGCCTGACCGAGAAGACAGAACCACCAAGCCTCCTCCATGCAAACTCCAAATTTGTGCATCGTATTCTTCAAGCTTGCCCAATATTAACAGAGCCGTGAGTACAGTGACTGGAAACCCTTCAATCATGAAGAGAGCTATGCCCTGTGGCCCCAACTTTTCTCTGAATAGCCTCTTTCAATAAAGCACTACTTCTTCAAGAGAGTGGGCTAAAATAAAGAAAAGCCAGATAGTTTTCGCACGTTGAAGAAGCACATAAAGTTGCAGAAAAGTTGTGTTTTAGACAAAAGAATTGCAGCCACACTTTAAACAATAGTGAACCACAATTCATGTACTCCTTGGGATTGTGTGTGAATCATCGCCACTCAGGTGTATAATGATGTGCGGCTTGATACAAACACGGAAACACCCAACAGCTGTTTCATTTAACTGCATTCACTTACAAACACTCAGGTTCTTCATGTTTGTCCACTTGCTTGTCCAGTCACTGAAGAAGCGGCATTGAATTTTTTTTTGCTGTCTAATTCCCAGACCAACAGATCCCGACTGCGTTTATCATACAATCAGTGATTGGGAGTGAATCGGTGCAGTAACCGAATAGCAGCAATAAGTGAGACAACAAGGCGCTTGCATTGGGCACGCACTTTGTTTTCTGTGAAGCTTAAACTCAAAGTGAGGATCAGAAAGGCAAAGAAATGACTTCCCAGCCTCTACCCCTGACAGAACCTTGGTAGTTGACCTTTGACCTTGTCACAACCACGGCTTCTTTCAATCTTTCCACAGGTACGTGCCTACATTCTTGTGGGGTAGGTCCGGTCACCTACAGACAACAATCTATGCAAAGATTGGCAGGTTCAGCGCACCATGGCCAACTGGAGAGCGTTGTACCCACGTCATGCCAGATGGTGCCACGTTTACGTTTGATATATTTGAGCCAACAGCAAGCCACTCAACTGGAGGTAATTAAAAATTTTACTTTTTGACAGGTGTTCTCTCTTAAAATGTGGGTTTTAGATTTTGTATAAAAAGCAACTTCTCGATGAACTAATTTTGAAAATTTTTAAAATGTGACATACAGTGTTTTTGCTGTTGGAGAAAACTTTTAATCGAGCACTTTTTGGAAGAACGTCATTTGTTTTAAGCAATGTAATGTGCAGGTTGAATCTCAAATTCTCAAATGAAACTTTGTTTTTTTCTAAGCTTCTAAGCTTTCTAAGCTGAAAGACTATCTAGTCTTTCAAAAATGTGTAATTTCTTATTATACGAAGATAATGAATACATTTTGTGTAGCTTTGTGTAGAAAGTCATCTTCTCAGTGCAGCGACAAAGAGTAGTTGCCCTGGTGGTTATTGTAAAGATTGCAACCTATGACCCTAAACAGTTGCCTGACGTGACCTTTTTCTATCTGCATCAAATTGAGTGGTCAGTGTTTCTGAGCTTTGCTGACTGCTGTATTACTCATTGCTGTCTTTGTGTGTAGGTGACTTCACCATGTGCGTAGTACCAGGGATAGCCAATAATAGCGAGAAGGCATACGTCAGAACCTTCATCGCTTTTGCCCAATCGCAAGGGTTCCGTTTAGCTGTCCTCAACCACCTTGGTTCCCTACCGACAGTGCCTCTTACATCTCCAAGAATTTTCACTTATGGTAAGAAAGGAGTAAAATGTGACCTGTCACCACAAAATGAGCTGAAAGTTTGAATTTTCAAAAACTGAGATATTGGTATTTTTGAATTCAGCAGAAATATAGCTCTCCCATGGCATGTACATGGAACACTTAGGGTAGAAGTACAAGGTGACAATGTGACATTATTCTGGCAGCTTTGCGTCTTTGTTCCCGACATTGTTTCAACATTTCAGACCAGGCACTAATAATAAAATTAAAAATTTTTAAAATTCAAAATTGCAAGAAAGTGACATTTTTAAATATGTGATTCTGCAAAATATTTGGAATTAAATAGGAGACGGGTTACTCTTTCAAAATATTACAAAACCCAAAAATTGACCTCCACTTCAATATGACTTTGAACCCTCCAAATAGGAAAGAGGGGGATGCAACCTTACTCTCATTTTGACAGGTCACAAATGAATCCTGCTTGTCAGATTTAGTCAGGTACCTGATTGTAATTTAGTGTGAAAATTGGAAGTGTTTGTAGTTGGAATAAGCTATGGTAGCGCAACTGCCTACAAGGGTCGGATCCCAGAAGCTTTCCTGAAAAAACTGATGGGACGATGGGACTCAGCTCAATCTGGGCAAGATTCCCATTCGTGGTTACACATCCACTTTTGGCCTGTGGAGCTTTCTTTTTAACAACCAGCAGAGAAAGTGTGCTGCCTTCATTATCAGCAGAAAACCTCTGCAAACCTTAACGACTTGCTGCCGGGAAACCCCATTTCGAGCACCATGGGTTTATACACAGAGCTGGGGTGCCCAAAATGGGACAAGAGAGCTGGTCTTTGTAACAAAAGACTGTACTCGGAACAAAGGACCTGCTGATGGGAATTGCCATCATTTTTCGGCTTGCATTTTTTGAAGGTAATCCGTCACTGTTTTTAAACAGTATACCGCTGTTTTGGGCATAGCGTGCCTACAGATGAGCACCACAGACAAAAGTGCTTCAGGGCCCCATTGATGAGTGACACATCACTGCTGCACACTAATCCAGCCGCGTTTAAAAAGACACCACTCGCATTCCCTGGGGACAAAGGAAATTATGCAACACCTCACAATTCTGGGCTCTCTTTACTGGGCAGCAAGCCTGGCTGAAATATTCAGCAGTCAATGAAGGTTGCCTGTCATCTTAGAGTAGCCTCCAAACAGTCATTCGTGAATGTAACGTCCATGAAATGAAATGATGAGTTTTGAAGAATTTTGAAAACTGAAAATCATGAAAATCCCCCGTATGTGTGCAGTGCATTTTTAAAAGCACCCAGCAGCTTGTGGTTAAACATCTTAAGTGCACCTGCATTTATGATGATGTGAGTATACTATGTACATTTAATTGCTGTGCTTGAAAAACAGTTCATTTAGTAAGGGCAAACTTCATGAAACTCGAGAATTGTGTTGGCCAGATATGAGACTCTTTTCCAGTGTTCAAAGGACTAGCTTAATACATATTTTTGCTGTCACTCAATACAATTTTTACACACAAGTTGCTCCGGACTTCAGCCAAGGTTTGTACAATATTTTCTATTTGATGACTGCCAGCTGAAGCCCTGCAATACCGTGATTTTGAGCTCAGATGTGAGGACAGTTCCGTTCTGCCAGGCTGGGCAGCAACATAGTTTGCTCATCAGCCCCATAATAGCCAGCTTATGTGGGAACACTTTGATGTTTGAACTGATATTTTTCCCCTGTGATCAGGTGACACCGATGAATACAGCGTGCTTGTGGATCATGTCAGGGAGAGATTCCCCAGCAGTCATTTAATCAGCATTGGGTTTAGTATGGGAGCTAACATTATCGTCAAGTATCTTGGCGAGAGACCCAAACGGCAGGATTGGTTCCTGTGTGGGCTGTCTATCTGTCAAGGCTATGACATCACAAAGTAAGAGTGAAAACAGATCATTAAATAATATCATATTCCAGAAGAATGGTATTTAACATATCGCTCCAAGGAAATTGGCAGGTTAGGTTGAAAGGTTAGTTTGTAATCTCTGCCTTATCAATACTGGAAAGGCAGGGAATTCTGGGTATTTTACTGCCATGATCATTGCCCCTG